>UZAF01019379.1:5667-24472 GCA_900617895.1 Haemonchus placei | reverse complement strand
GCACTGGCCCTGGCAAGGCAGTGTTGAGACTCCAGAGAGCAAGCTTGCGATATAACGGCCCCAGTACCCCGCACACTGGGCCTAGCCGTCTCCGGCGTCCGACGGCATGGCGACTGGTGAGAGGCGATGAAATCTCGGGTTGCGCAGGACGCCTCGGATTTCGGACCATGACAGCACTCCTTCCACACGAAAAATGCTTCCCACTTTATGCCTACAGAGCGAGAACAGCCTCTTTCATTGCCGCTCTCCATGAGCTCCTCGATGCGGCTGGTCACATTAAGTATCATGTGATTGCGCTGCAGTAAACCTGGAGCAGGAGGACCGACGTACGACGAATGAATGATGGAATTCTCATCATTCGTGGTGAAAAGCTTCCATCGCGAAACGCCGGCTGGTTTCGTCGTGCACCCATCTGTCGTCCATCTCGTCGATCCTCACAAAGTCATGTCTCCTCGCTTTGCCATCCTAGGCCCACATGAAGACCATCTCTATCATCAACTGCTACTCTCTGCACTCTACAGCATGCGAAGTAGAGCTCAATGTGTTTTACGACCTACTTGAGGAAATCATCCACAACGAAAACTCCTTCTACAAACTCGTTGTTGGACATTTTAACGTTAGGCTTGAGGAAGCGCAAGAGGAGGAGATCAAGATTGGAAAGTTCGGATTGGGGACAGGAACGAGAACGGAAACCGTCTAGCTGGACTCCTATCCGCGGCTCGACTTTTTCACCGAAATTCTATCTTTCAGAAGAAGGAACATCGCCGCTGGACATGGGATTCTCCAAACGGTACAACTCATGCTGAACTGCTACATATTAACACTACATATTAACAAACAGAAAGTGGTGCTTACTACAGGGTGTCCCAAAATTATTTGCGCCGTTTTATAGCAAAATATTTGAAACTTCTCAACTGCAAAAGATGGTGGAATTTCTATGCACGCTGGCTAACACTATGTGCTGCAACAAGCTGAAGTCGCATTTCACAATATCCCCCCTGAGCGCGAATAGAAGTCGAAGTTTGCTTTCGACTTGATCGCATGTGGCACGCAGGTATCCTTCTCCATTTCTTCCCAGCCGTCCTCCAGCTTTTGCATTCTAGGATTCCAAACTGGGACTGCAAATTCGACAGGTCCTCTTCTAATCAGTGACCATTCGTGGGATTCAAGTGAGCCAAGTTCCGGAAAATAGGATGACCATTCCTCTTCACTAATGAAGTCGGGCAGCTGTCGTCGGCACCACTCGCGGGCAAACTTGGCTCTGTGGGCTAGAGTAGCGTCCTGCTGGAGGGGCTATGAAATGTTTCAGAAAACGTAGTCGGATCAATGTTTCATTTACTTCCATCAGTACGCCGTTTGAGTACTGGTCTTGGTCAATTTTCACGCCTGCACCGAAGAAACCACGAGCGGCTTTCCCTTGCCAGTGATTTCCTCAAAAAACATCATTTTACTGTTCTGATAACAACCCTTTTGTGAAATATTACACGCTGGATGTTTCTTTCCGGAACGCGAACGTTTTGGTTGTTGAGGAATGGNCCAGTGATTTCCTCAAAAAACATCATTTTACTGTTCTGATAACAACCCTTTTGTGAAATATTACACGCTGGATGTTTCTTTCCGGAACGCGAACGTTCTGGTTGTTGAGGAATGGTTTTATCTTAAAAAATTTCTTGACCAGAGAAAACGACGAAGGGTTGCGTGTCACCACTTTCGACTTTCCGCATTTTGGCCCTGCAGTATCTGTTGAGATCGGAATTGAAGCGAAATTTCTGCATACGATAGGAACGGCAGTGAAGCTCCTGCATGACATTCTTCCATCGCGATAACTCGGATAAGCCGTGCCCGTTACTTCCGTTTTATGGGTTACCCAGGATCCCGAACGATTGGCATACGGACCATGATAGTAGTCCTAACTTCAGAAACATTCTACCTTTCTATCTTTCCTGTTTTGTCTCTGATTCAATCTTCTTTTCTATATCGTTTAATAGCCTCCTATACGGTTATTAGAAAAATCCCAAAGTATTTCATAACGCCCTTCCACTTCTTGCGCGACAATGATTGTAAGTGGCATTGAATGAGCCTCCTCCATCTGGAAGATAATGGGAGTTCCACATCAGCAACCATGCATATTGCAAGGAAGCCTTCTTATGCAACTAATTAATAACAGGTAATGTGAATTTGATAGATTATTTCCACCTTAAAAATTACTGAACTTCGGCGCAAATAATTTTGGGACACCCTGTAGATGTTGCTGGGGTACCACCTTTTTGCAGTGGTTCCGATCATCGACTCCTTCGCGCTAAGATCAGATTCAGTCACAAGCTAGAAAAGATCTCTCAACATCGCGCGAAGAGCTCGAAGAATGTTGTATTCGACGGAGATGTTCTGAATGACGTCTTGTCCCGATATGGCTGGCATGTCCTGGATGACTCAACCGAAGTCTACGACGCGCTGGTTCGGGGTCTCTTCACTTGTGCTGAATAGTCTAAACTTCCTCGAGTGGGTACCTCCGCTCCCATTTCAGATGCGATGGAGGATCTTCTCAGGACAAGAAGGAACTTCGCCACACACCTTGAAAGGCTGCAAGCAAATATCAGCTGCAGACAGGCAGCTATACAGACCTTCAGTTATACAGGGAGAGGAGACTACTGGAGACTACGGAGTCTTTAACAGAGCCAGTCTGAGAAAATGCCATCGGGACCTCCAAGACCACAGTATTCCACTTTCGTGTTCGAAGAAGGGGGACGAAACAATTACAACATCGAGATTTGGGATGAGGAAAGTTACATGGAGGTTTTAATACCGATCCACGACACACGTGCGAAAACCAAAAGTCGCCACTGACGGAACAGCACCTCGGATCCTTCATTCGGAGTGAGAATTGCAGATTGCGAGCATGAAAACGGGCACAGCTTCAGACCCCGACAAGATCTCAGCCGATCTACCTACTCCTTGCAGGTGGCTACGAACTTCATGCGCTTCTCGCAACACACATGACATCCTACCTCCAGAAGGAGAAGATCCCCAGCAGTGGAGGAACTCGCGGATAGTCATTCTTCACAAGGAGGGAGAACGGGATAACCTTGCAACTACCGCCCACTAAGCTTGTTAAGCGTGCTTTACATGCTGTTACGAAGATCATTCTAACCTTCGACTGAACGACCTTCGTCGAATTCTGAGTCTACCGTGGATAACGGTCGCGAGCGACAGAAGTAAATGGTTTGTTGCTGGTGCTCGCATATGAGTGAAGACGAGCCGAATAAGTATAAGTAAGTAAATAAGCAAAAGCTCAAATTTATATTATAAACAGTATCAGTATAATAACCGTTCTGTTCCGTCCTGGAACGCTTTTCAAAATGCGATGTAAATTGAACGCGAAAGGTGAGAGACTGCTACGTGCAGATATTGGTGAATATTCGGGTTCATTGTGGGATATTTTGAATTTCACCAACTTAATGCGATGAATTACCCTGTTCGATGTTCTATCAGAAGTATGCACATGGGTAAGTGCCAAAAGAGGAGATCCAATCCGTCATTTACAACTTTTGTTTCAGTTACTAGAGGTTGGCTAGAGGAAAGGAGCCAATGAAAGAAATTGAAATGAGACCCTGCAGTTCTATTACTAACTTCTGTTTTCATAAATTTCTGTGCTGCCCCGGATTTCTTCATTTTTTCGTACCTAACCCAAAAAGTTTTGGAGTCAAACTTCCTGCCATTCATTGACCGGTGCCAAGAGCAGAAGCTAGTATTCGAGCAGGATAAAGCAAGCATCCACGCTAGCAGGCCAACTTCGATGTGGTTTCAACAGCACAATCGACATTATGAAGTGACCAGCGTGCAGTCCTGACCTGAATCTCATAATAAACTTGTGGGTAGTCATGGTTCGTTGTTCGTGAATGGTGGAGAAGCGTCGATTCTGCATTCCTCAAAAGCTTGTGGCAGCAAGTATTCCACATCAACCGATGGAACTGGCTCTCGATCAAGGAGTACCAATTGATTACTATTCAGTGAAGTATCTCAGTGACTTTGAAAGTAAACTGTTTGCCTGAGTGGACATACAGTAGCGTTCAAAAGTATTCCGCCAAGCAATTCTTCGGCCTTAACTTTTTTCTTAGTGGAGTAAATCGCGTGAGATTTCGATATGTTTGGCTAAAGCATATTTCACTCTATCCAACACTATTTGACTGCAAAGCAACAATGTCCACATAACTGAGGACTCAAGTTGTAGACTATGCTGAAAAAAGTTTGTGACATATGCAGTTATTGCCAACTTATGCATTATTGTAGTTATTGCATTGTTCTTCTCTACTGCGTTCGGCATATGCGCTCGTACACTTGAGACACGGCAAAAAGGGAACAAAACCAAGAGGGACCAATATCTGTATTTTCAGTTGGTTTTGATTGCAAGCTCATTGGGATATCTGGAACATGATCAGATTGAGGTTTAATAGTGGTAAATATTCACACTACACCCATGCTACACATTGAAATTTCGCATGATCGGATCCAGTAGGAAAGGAGTTACGACTAAAATTACGACTGAAAAAGCATTTGGTAAAATACTTTTGAGCGCTACTGTATAGCATGAAACGGCCGAGATTCGGAAAGGTACTCGTAAGAGGAAATCCTGAGAGTGAACCTTCTTGAAATCACGCGTGTCATTGTTTTCTTTAGTAGCCAATCTGATAGCGCATGCCCAGAATAGAGCTATCCTCCACGTAACACGTAACGTTTTTGGTGAAATGACGGGTGGGCGTATAGTAGTGAAACACAGTGTAACTGAACTTTCATTGGGGAAGATTAGCAAAACCGGCCTGAGCATGCTTTCGTAAGGAGGACTCTTGCATAAGTTTCGAGAGTATTGAGGGATACGATACGATCCAATGGTTGTTTCGAATAAGAGTGGAACAGGTAGCGCCGAAAAATTCAGTTTTGGTTGTTGAAAGGCTTCTCGGTTTCGATAAATACAGTAGATATGTACGGCGATAGGTTACTGTTGCAGGGCTGAATCCATCACTGGTTCCAAATCGTTTTCGCTGATACATGAAACTGTAAGTTATTGGAGACGCATGTGCATGTGCTACAATTGCAGAAGCCGAACTTATGGTTAGACGAGTACTCATTGTTTGATAGTTTTTGATAAAGTCTAAAGTCGGTTTGAATGGATATCGTGTTCTTTCATGAACAGCCACGAATCCCACAATATTTGATAACTGGAGTGCATGATATAAGATTGGTCATTATAGAAGTGTTACATGCACATTGTGTACGATCAGCGAATAGGGTGATCACTGAATGCAGGATTATGTTGACAATTTTATCACTAGACACGACTTATCAAAAAAAATCTACCAGAGAACTACCACTTGGTGGGCTTGGGTTGTGAGATGATTATCCCACCTTTCATAGCAGGTGGGTCATGCCTCAGGTGGGTTTACCACAAGCCTTTATTCGTTACCAAACCCGCCTTGAAATTTTGTTCCGCCCCATAGCAGATCAGTATGACTCACCGCGCTTGAGAGGGGGGAGGGGTGGGGGTGGGGTGGACTCGTCCACGACGATCGTTCTACATCGGGGAGCTTGATCTCTTTGGCTCTCTTCCGCACAGATAGGTACGAAATCCGGCTGCACCAACTCCCGAGTATGGATGGTCAAAATTTGCTGAGGCCTCAGTTGGTTTGCCTGCTTTCATGTATAGTTTTCCATCAATGATCTGACTATTCGATGTGATGTGGAGTTGAACCTAGAAGATTTATCAGTGAAGACGAACTGGATATGAATGGCAATTAGTGGGAATGCCGGGTTTATATAGTAGTTGAAATGGTAAAATACCCCGGTGAAACTGTGGTTGCATCAGAACAAATCTTAAAATTTGGCCCCCAAAGGGTGGTTTGTAATTGACTGTGGTAGACCACCCGTGATAAGCTATAAGCATACATAACGATCTGATCACAACGTACTCCTCTCCTTCCATTTTTATGAGTCGCTGTTCCAAAATGTTCTAAAAACTCATCATTTGTCGCCACTACTTTTCTCTTTTTGCCTCCGATGGGCTCCAAGCCGTTATGATCCCACCTCCGTTTTCCAGACTTTCTGCTATTCTTAGTATATCACATATGATATTTTTATCTCTTCTGCTTTCTATTGGGTGAGCGATGTCGCAAAGTTGTCCAATCTTCAAGTGTGTTCCTAAGCTACTTATATCTCGACACGGCTTTCGCGGTTGTATCTAAATTTGAGAGGTCGCGTTCCATCAGAATCCTCTGGTGCAAAGCATCTCTTCTCCCACTCTTTTGCAGGTCCTTCTTCAAGTCCCAGAATGCGACCATGTGAAAGTCGATGAAGAGTTCCGCTCGACTGGTTCGGGCTTTACAATACTTCCCGTGCTGCAAATAATTCCATCCGCTCTGTGCAGACAGAATAAGCGACTATCAGCACTTTTTTCAAAGCTTCAGTGATGGACAATGCTTTTGACCAGTACCACTTTCTGCATCGTGCTCAGCTTCTTTCGTATGAAAATCGATGCAGTTTCCCACGCGGTTCATGGGTCTCCGAACGGCTGCTTTTCGTACACTCCCCTGAACTGCATCCCTTCCTTGTCGTTCAATCTCAAAATCGTTCTCGCGAAAGAATCGACAACACATTGAAACTGAAGGTCGTAAGGTCCCTTTTGGGGACTTCGATACTACACTGAGGTGGGGTGATAATTTGTATGATATTGTAACGGCAACAAAAAAAGACACGAGCAAATAAAACAAAGACAAGGCGGAAAAAGGAAAAATCTGATAAAAAGATTCACCTGTGGGTTGGGCACAGAAGGAACCGCTAGATGTCAAGCGCAGAAAAGCCGGCCACTCAGGCTTCCCTTGGTTTACCTAGCTCACGAACCACGAGGGGGTTCGGCCCACAGCACTCACTAAGGATGCTACGTCGGGGGTGTCCCAGGACACGTAGTCCACATTTCCGTGGTGGCAGACGGCTGGTGGTGGAAGACAGAAAAAACAAATGAGGACGAGGGTCCCCTTTTATACGGTTCTTCCCGCCCTTTTCTTTCCTCAGTCATGTTTACTCCTGCGACCCCCTGCCTCCTGATCGCCAGATCACCTACAGTGATCTGATCACCCTATACCCATCGGCGATTTGATCTTCAGGCACATTTCTTCTTCGGCTGGGCCCCACCAATGCAGCTCCTTATGTCCCGCCCTGACATGCCCCCCTCCACCGTTTAGTCGTCGACTTCGACGACTGTTCCAGCTCCGGGAGCTGAAAATTTGGCCACCCGAAAATGACGGTATAAAGGTACCCTGCCGCTGCCACTTCTGGTTAGGCGTTGTTGAACTGCATGGCCCCTTCTGGAGCACCTGCCTCAAGAAAGAGCTTCCCGTTTATCCATGTGCTGCTCGCCGTGGCCTACAAGTTTCAAGGAAACCAGATCCAGCGTTCTCCACAGTTTTCCCATGGCCTTCCGTTTGTGAAAGTTTTAGCTGTTACAGGAGTCCATGCGGTCATAACGAGTCCTCCTTCTTCCACGTGGGTTCTCACCAAGTCTACAATCTCTCTCAAAACCTCCTTTTGGCATTTGTCCTCGGTCGACAGCACTATTATCCAGACTCCAACAGTACCTCAACCAGCGAATGTTTCTTTGAGGCTGCCGTATGACGTAACTATTTTGGTGATAAGCCCTTCCTTAGGACCATCCTTCTCCAAAAGAAAAGCTGATTCCGGCATTGCGAAACCTGTGGGCCTTTCTTTGCCAGGTCCCTCTTGCGCCTCTCGAGAGCGCCTCTGTAGAAATTGATTATACAATTTCCTTCTATGACCACAGATGAGTTCGCGCATATAAATTCTGTCCAATCAGTACAGAGAGAATACGCCAGCTTCAGGATTCTCCTCAATGCTTCTTCGTCCAGCGATACGACGCCCTGTTTAAGGAACTCGATTTTCTGAGGAACGGTCAGCTCCCTGCTGAGAAATAGCGAGGTCGCTTCCCAGGCGCTCCACATGTCCCCAAACGGTATTTTGCCTTATGCTCTTGGAAAATAGATGTCCTCGATGTCGACCAACGTCGCCCTAGCGAAGCAGTTGTCCTGGCACTGATACTGAATGTGTCCTTTATCCTTGGCAGTCGCCAACACTGCACAAACGAAAACACTTGAATATATCTTGCAAACTTTTGCCTACGTTTTCTTACCTTTGCGACCTCTGATGTAAGTTGTGTCAACTCTTTCGTCTGAGGTCTCTTCAGGAACTATTCTCAACATGACAAACTGTATCCGCACTGGATCGCTATCTTCTCCTGTCCTGGTTACAAGCGCTGAATTTTTGCTGACTTCAATCACACGAAACGGTCCTGCCCATTCGTTGACTAATTTCGGATGTGTCTGTCGCGCTTTCTGTCCAGGCGAAAAACAAAAAAAGTACTTATAGCCTTGCCACGACTCATCTATGGAATACCTACTTACACTTGCGTCGGTATAACATCTGATGAAAAAATCGGGTCAATACCGTGAAGTAAAAAATAGACTCCCGGTGTGGCACTATATTGTATGCCACCATGCAGAATGGTAACCTGGTGTCCCACTCAGCACGTACTAGTGTAGTCTTCCTCAACATAACGACTATAGTCCCATTTAGCCTCTCCGTTAGCCCGTTTTCTCTCGGCTTGTTCCCGTAAGTCGTCACATGCTTAATCTTTGTAATCTTTGTGATCTCTTCCACAACATGGTTAAGAAATCTTCCACCGTTATCTGAGAGAATCATTTTTGGCCAGCGACACCCGTCAGCTATCGATTTCACGGAAATGTTCTAGCGATGGTTTCAGCCGATTTGTCTGCTGCCGATATGCGACTACATACTTCGAAAAATGATCTATTACGGTAACCGCATACTTATTTCCCTCATTCGCTGGTCCTGACTCCAGCACATCAATGCCTTCTATCTCATATGGTCTCTATTTAGCCATAGACTTCAATGGTGGGACCAGTGCCTAGTGAAGGTTGTGCACAAAGCATTTTTGACACTCCTTCGTCCTTCTATGAATATCTTGCACCATTCTCGGCCAGCAAACTTACTTGGACAACCTGCCTACCAGTTTTTTTGCACTGAAGTGGCCTGCAAATAACCCATTGTGCACTTCATGAAATATTTCATACCTATACGACCTTGGGACCATGAAAACCGCTCTACCATCTTTTACCACCGCTCTACCACCATCCGAACTACTTCTCCTAGTTGGGGTTCGTTTCTCAGTGCCGCGAGCCATTTCGAGTCTTCTTTGGCAAATACTGCGTCTACTGCTTCATCCAATTCACTACTGCTTCATCCAATACACCAGGAGAGCTTGTTGCTACTGCTTTTGGCACTCCCCTGCTGAGAGCGTCCGCGACAGCATTTGCTTTCCCCTTCAAGTACTGTTTTTTGAGTTATGGCTCTAAACTCGAGGGACCATCTCAGTACTCTTGCCGATACATTGCTATGATGCGCTAGAATAGAGCTGTGAGGGGTTGATGATCCGTCGGACAACAAAAAAAAGAACAAATAAAATAAAGACCAAGCGGAAAGCAAAAAAGATCCGATAAAAAGGTTCACCAGTGGGTCGGGCACAGAGGGACTAAATACTTTCACCTCTTGCGGCCTGCTCTTGCGACCCTGCGACATGGGTTCGTCCGAAACTTCTCTCCCTTTCAAAAGCGGTGGATCCTTGCCAGTGTTAAATACTGGAAATGTGGTCTCTCAATCGTTGATCGAATATACTCATGGTTCCACTCCTATCTTACTAGGCCATATAATACTCTCGTTATCGTTTCCTATGTCACCTTCACATTTGAGTGGGACCAGGCCCACGTTATGTGGTGATATGTAAAGGCGTCTCATCACGACGACATGATTTTCTTTGTTTGCTTTACTTGAATTTTCATTGGTTAACACTCTTTATTTATTGACACTTCCACACCTAGTCTGCTTAATGCATTCGTTCCAATAATTACCTCGGCTTCTTTTGTAAGCTAATATGGAACGAGATCAACCCCAAATGCACGCTCTTTGTGTCCACCTGGACTCCTATCGGGATTATACTGATCACTGACCGTCTATAGATGCCTTACAGCTCTTTTCAGGAAGGTTTATTTCTATACCATTTGAGTGCCAATGAGATCACTTATTCCTGTGTCCTTTTCGCCATTCCTAGGCTACGACACCATTCTATAACTGATGACATTTTCGACATTTTTGCTTCTCTTTCCCTAACCTGAGCGTTCCTCTGAGCTGTGCTTCTCACTGTAACTGCTGCTGCAGGGCACTCTCTCTCGAAGTGTCCGAATCTTGAGCACTGGTAACACTTTTTGCCTTTCTCCTTTTGACTGTCGGTTTCTCGCTCTGGATGATCAGGGTTGAGTAGACTGATTCTATTTTTGGGAGGAGGCACTTGCCTTTTACTCCCATACAGTCGAAATTCATCGATTTCCCTACCGCGAAATCAGTTGGTTTTTGTCCCCTGCCACTTTGATAGTCTGTGTACCTAGTTCTCCAGGACAGTGAGCTCTTTCTGTTGGCTCCCGGCACTATCTTTGACTGTTCCTAGCTGCCTTAGCTATTCGTAGGTTCCAGTGGATTCTACTCTGCGAAGTGCTCAAATTAATCGGACATGTGCTGGCCAGTCGCTCAAATTATCCAGGAGAATTCGGGCGTATTCCACTGACCTATCTTCTGGTGCTCCTTCTAAATGTGCTTGCTTGCTTTTTTCTCTAAGATTACGCAGAATTCTGCAACCTCTGGTCACTACGTCCAGACCTTTTCTCTTACTGAGCTCGGCAGTGGTGAATGTTTTTGGCCCTTCATGCTAGACGCTCATCTTCCAATACCTCGACCAACGCCCACTCCCAAGAAATAACACCTCCATATTTCCGCTTCAACTTCATTAGAAACCCTTGGCAGTCTCCACCCTTCGACCTCTTTACACTCCCGAATCAGCACATGCCACGATACGAGCATGCAGATCAAACAAAGAGTGCTGATTCAAGAAACACTGAGTTCCAGGAGAATGCTTGTCCGACTGGTCCTACGCTGCATGCACTTGGCAGAAACATGGAATGACTCGAAAATCGATCTTGGCACTGTGGACACATGTATGTATGCAACTATGCAACTTGGTAAATTACCTAACAGCGTAACCCACGAAGCTCTAGTCTGGTGGCCATGATAAAATCCCTTTATCAAACACACCTGATCTCCGAATTTCTTGAGAAGTACTGTAAGGTTTCTGCTCTTCATTCGCTAAAGGATTTTGAATTTTGGATACCCTCATGTAGTCGCATTGATCGTGTGCGTGGGAACTTGTTTTTTCCATAGCGCTTTTGATGGCGCTGACTGCATGCTCATTCTTCCAGTGCAAACTTCGAGTCTCATGTCGAAAATTCAAGGGTTTTGGCCATTTGCCTTGTCGACTGCTCTCGCAGGGCTTTTGAATTCATTTGAATAGGCCGTAGAATGACTGTTAGTGACTTGCTTGTAAATTGGTGCAGTAGTATGGGGGCACGGCGGCATTTGTACCTGAAAGTTGGTTGGTTTCCCTCTGCCAGCTTCACTACCAGAACAACTAGCTCGCGGGCGAATAGAAACCCCTACACTCTCATAGGCCGGTAAACCCACAATAACATGTTGGTTTAAAAGTACGCTGTTTGTTCTTCTAGCAGTTGTTTGGTTCTCCAGCAACTGACGCATTTGCACTTTACAGAGAACGCCCTAGTTTCCCTTGTGGATGCTCAGTCCAAGGTGGAACATCAGCATTTCGTTGAGCCGCTGCGAGTATGCTAAGTGGATCAAGTATGATCTAGTGAAAATAGCCTCATCGATAAGGCATTCCTCTCGCTTCTCTTTGTAGAATAATATTTGTTTGGTAGGCAACAGAAAAGTGGAGTACGAAGCGATTTAAAGGCAAGAGAAACTGGAGGCGAAGATGGAGTTGAGCCAAATACAGCACCAGCGCTTAAAACAAAGAACATGGTACATATAAAAAGTACAATTTGGTCCGCTTAGAAAATAAAGTTAAATGATTGTGTAGGACAGCAAAATGAGAACATGAAGAGAATAAGAGAAGAAACATGAAGAGAACATGAAGAGAACAGGAATGAGAACATAAGACATAAGAGCAGAATTTGAAAAAGAGTGAGCAGTCGTGTAACTGGGTTCGATGAACACATCGATTTTTTAACTCCGATTATTTAGTTCGAAACTGCACGGTACCACCAAATGTAAGCCAATCACACTTGGGACACCTATAGGGGAGAGAANATTCCTTTTTGTTACGAGCCAGAGTGATACAGGTTATCATCTTCGTGTCTCTCTAGTTGCCTGTTTGTCTGCCTGCTTGGCTGCTTGTCAGTTTTTCTCAANGGGGGGGGGGGCCAGATGAGCTACTTGCCAAGTAACAATCTCTACATCGAGTCCCGCCTAACTCCTCTTCCACTGCAATGTACTACTTCGGCGGCAACAAAAGTGTGAAAAGGGATGATGTAGCTCTGGTCACGGAAAGTCTTACCGTGCGTGGTAGACCCATGGTGCACGGGTCGTGTTTTGTTGTACTTTCTAACATTTAAATTTCCGCCACTAGGTCTATAACTGCGTAGCGTAGTCCCCATACTGCGTTTCCTTTTCTTCTACAGTTCTTTAGATGTTTATCATTGTCTGGTGTTGCTTTTCGTATACATAATCGGCGCGGGCAATTTGCTAAGGTTTCTAGAGCTCACATAGAATGTTGTAATAGCCCTGCTGCGGCGTACCGACATTTTCTTAGCATTCCTTGGATCAAGGGCACCACAGCCAGTTGGTGTGTACAGTTGCTATTAAAAAATTGCTTTACAGCAGTTAAGCTCAGGCTGTCCCTCATACGTTATTATTTCGCTGTTCATTCTTCGAACCCACAACTTACGAATCCACAAGCCCATTTCTATCCCACTTGCAACAAAGTAGCATACTCCAAGATCGATTGTTCGCTATTACTCCTTGGTTTTTATTTATGAACGCTTTTCTTTTGCGATAAATTGTGCTGTGTCTGGGTATGGGATGAGTAAAGAAAATCGGCTTTAGAATTCTGCCTGAATTTCCATCTAATAAATTGTAAGAACGTTTCATTCACTGCTTTAAACCACTAATTTCATAAAGCAAAAATGTTGACCGAGTTCATGTCTCCAGCACCTCGTCTCTCATGATTAACACTCTCGTTGAGGACATCTTGAGACAATATCGGATACGTGACCTAGCGGTATCACATCTGTTATACAACTGAATATAGATATTTGTACAATTAGATGGGTAGCCTCTCAAATGCAGGACACGCGGTGTGCTATTTTAAGCTTCAGTTTGACTAGCTACTTTCAATCCTTGTTATGCTGTCGAATCTAAGAACCACCACGTACTCCTCGATAGGTTCAACACACGGAAGTATAACCGCCAGTTGTAATCTGTAATGTATTTCTACCTGCTGTATTCCTTACTATACAATGTATTAGAATGGCAAGAACTTCCTTCGACAAAAATCCGAAACGTTAAATATTTTGGGTAAACAATGCGAATACAGTAGTAAGGGTTATAACCTCGTGGAGTTCTGGGCAATCAACATATGAGTAAACAATGGCACGTAACTGGGTTTTCCATCTTTACTACCAATGCTCAGATAACTTGAATTTCTATCCAAGAGAGTAACGCTTATTTCCTTCAAACTGCTTCAAATGTATCTCTAAATTAGCAGATTGTGAGCTGAGCCAACACTTGACTTCTGGGAAAGTGGAAGTTCATGCAGCAAAGGTTGTTCGGCGCTCTCTTTCATTTAAGAAAGGAGATTTACTCGATGAGCTAAAACGCTTTTTCTATGTACTTGGTAGAACGCACGTTATCCACCTTTCCAGAACGCCGTTTCGCGTATCGTGGTGCAAAGTGGGGCTTGATTCTGGACCTGTAACCTCCCCTTGAGAATGTGCAGAAATAGATAATATTGTGGACCACAGGCAAAAGAAGGGGTTACCATGCGTTGTCAATCTAACCCTAAATTTTTTGTGATTAAACCCTTCAACTGATGTACATATGTACACGGTCCACTCAACACATTCGCATCCTTCCGACAGGATTGAGTGAGCACAAGTGAGTCACTACAAGAGCAGTTGGCTAAGAAAGTGAAGAACAGATGAGTCTATTGAAAGGAAGGAAGTTATTTTACTGACAAGTAGTTGACAAAGGAAGTGACAGGTGAAATTTACCATTGACGAATTAGATGAGTGAGACGTTTCTGTTGTATCAAACCATCGCAACGTAACGATTACGATTGCAAAGTCTTGTCCTTACATATGTATGTAGGATGAGGAATCTTGCGTCCATTCTTCCATGTGATGAAATCCTATTTGAGCGTATGGGGAAAACACTTATCATGCTTGATAGGTACGTGGAGCAGTACACCAATTATCATTTATCAGCATGTTACACTCTAACAGAATCCAAGAGAGGGAAACAAATCGGAGGGTCGTAGAGCCCGCTTTCATATATCCATCCATCAAAAGTCGTCACCGCTGCTGAGGTCAAGTTTTTCTGGATCGTCATTGAGAGGCTGAAATAGACGTAAACACGTCACAATCAATCGAATTCCTGATAGATTACCAGGTTTTCAGGGCTGTTGTGTGACTTACCGACTTGTGCTGTTCTTCATCGCTGTCCGTATGCACGACGCCTGCACCGGTTTCGCCATTATCATCGTCGTCGTCCGACATTCCAGCCCCCGTCATGTTTCCGTAGACCTTACGTGTTGCTTAAATCGAACTTTTATTGAAGTAACTCTTTAAATACGACAGTATCTGTGATATATGTGGCCTAACTTACAATTTCGCCTGGCTTGGTTGATGGGTGGCACTTCCTCTTCTATTGGTTCGTCCCTGAATGAGATTAGCTGACTGAGGATGCACTTCGTAAGCTATCGATGGATCGAGTATAGTCGTTTCAGCAAAGCAAAGTAACTTTAACTAACTGGTTGTTCAGATCCATGCGCATCTTCTCCACCACTTGCCTCATTGTCCGTTCCGATTCCTCCTAAATTGAAAATGTTCAAACTTCTCAGTAATTTATTTTATACCACCGTAGTATGCCATGTTGCTGATACCTGCTTCTGTCGGTCAGTTCTCTCTATTTCGAGCTGCAACTGCTGGAGGTACGCCAAGTTCCGAAATTTCACCACATACACCTGAATAGGAATCTTTCAACGAAGGAGACGGAAAATGGTTGCCTAATGGCAGACTGGGGAACCTCGTAGAGTTGTTTGAGCTTCGCTTCAAGCTTTTCGTATTCATCCATGTATTGAGGTCGAAATGACTGAAATCATTAGGATATCTCGTTACAAGGCCGATTCCGGATTCAACACTTAATGATTAAACAAACTTGAAGTTTCACGAAGCGTTTCTGCATTTGCTCGTATTCTCTCTTTTTTCGTTCGATTTTCTCATCCAAAGCTGCCTCGTCGTTGGCCACATTCGAAAGTTTATTCTAGAATGAACAATTACAGCTAATGAGTGAAGCGGGTCTCATCAGAGAATTGTGTATATGGTATCGTATCGGTAGCGTGATGGTGGTAGCGTCAATCGAAAATGAAGGGGATGATGGTACTGAATGTTTATCCCTAAAAATAAGCCCAGGAAACACCAAAAACTTTTAATTGTTTTAGAAATAGGAACTTTGCTCCCTTCACTATACAGATCTACAAGAAGAATAAGGCCGATGTAGGAATTCTTGCTTGTTTGTACTATGACAAACTGGACTCATTCTATCCTGATAGCTCCATTCTTCTTGCTGGATTTTTAGCCTCTTTATTTCCCTAGTTCGAATGCTAAACTTTCGCGACATATAGGCAGAATTGAAGGACTGGACAGATAGCGTCTAACCGGCAAAATAGGGCCGGCACCGTTTACCACTCAAATTTAGGAGAACAAGCTTGTGAAACCTTCCCGAATTCCCTTTTCCATGGTCTTGAGACAAGAGCAAAACTCAGCTAATCATGTAATGCGCAATGAAGTAATGTAAAAGCATTGTGCGCATCAACTCTTCGACGTCTGCACTCACCGTGAAGTCACCAGTGTCAGCAGAAATAGCCTCTATAGACTGCTGAATCGTTCGTTCTGCTTCAGCCAATGGAATTGCACGTGAAACAGCGCGGCTGCGTTGGTCCTGTAATCAAATTATCAATCAGTATGTTAGAACACATTGAATACCAATGGTATTGTCTGGCTTACAGGGACCTCAACTTCTTCTGTGCCAGGCAGCATGCCCAACTGACCCCCCGCTCCTGTCTTCAGAAAAAACGATACACTTCTGATCACAATTCTTTAGAGGAATTGAGTGGAATTACTACAAGTATAATACACGGTTCTAAAGGGAGGTGGAGGCTCTACATACATAGATAAAACAATCTAGCATGTGGCGATGCTTCCCTTGTGTTAGGAAAACTGGATTTATTGCTAACAAATCCAAAAGCAATCATCCTCATATGGTACAGGCTTTCATGGGTCATTTTCCCTACGTCGTCACTTGCGATCCAGTCACACCCTACGTCTCACATTAATGTAGGACGGCTCCACTGCCATACGAAAGGGAAAGTGATCTAATAACTCCAGCAATTCAACGCCTATTATCAGCTTTTTTCGTTGCTGTTAGTCCTTGTCATGAATCATTCATGATCACGGCGAATCTTACGTCATCCTATGAAATGTCAAGTTTCTAGTATTAACCCTAGATGTGCGGCCAACTCAGAAGCTCTTGCCTTCTACAACTCCTTATCAGTCCTTATTACGTGTTATGTTCCCTTCCATCCAATCTATCGGTTCCTATAACCTGCAATAAGTATTCACGTTCTGTTTTTGTATCCCTTCCGAATCTGGACTATCTGTGTAGATGAAAGGGACAGGAGTTATTAATTTCCGGTCGAAGATATGCGCACCCAGACACACCAATGCAAGAGCAGAAATAACCTGTGTCACCTATCCTCCCCTTGATCATCAGTTTAGTGAGACTGGAGACGGTACCGTCCCCATTCCTTTTTGTTACGAGCCAGAGTGATACAGGTTATCTTTGTCTGCCTGCTTGGCTGCTTGTCAGTTTTTCTCAATCTTCAGCCTTATCACCTGTCGTCCCGATGATCATCGATTCCCTCGAGCGTAAAGGAAGCACCAGGTACTAATCCGTCCCTCACGAACGTCCTCTTCAATATGTTCAGTCTTTAGCCGATTTTTCCGCAAATGTTGTCGAACACGACCGAGCATTCGTTCCGCCTGCTCGAACTTCTGGGTTATGAACGATATCGCCTGCAAAGCGAAGAAGATGTGAGTAGCGGCCGTGGGCCTCTACTCTCAGGCTTTCTCATTCCAGGAGGCTCACGATGTTTTCGAATGTGGTACTGAAAAGTTTGGACAAGATAGGGTCGCCTTGCCCAACCCTCTCTTCGTTGCTAATGACTTCATCTAGAATGGCTAAATCCTGGTTGTGAAGCTCCTGTAAAGCGCACCAAGCATCCTCATATTTTGAGTAGGAAATTCCTTGTTGCTCAGTACTTTCACCGCTTCTGTCTCAATGGCGTCAAAGACCTCCTTCAAATCAGTAAAGGGTATACACAACGGCATCCTGTACTCTCGCGATACTTAAGGGCAGAGTTCACTATGATTTTGGGTAATCCAGATTATGACGAAAAATGGAAGGTAAGGTGGAAAATAATGCGATGAAGGCGAAGGAAGTGCGCGAATCGGCGTTAGAGGCTGGACCAACCACGAGGTAATCCATTAGGAAGTTTAAACAACTTGTCATTGACTCAAAGCCACAGTGGAAGACAGTCCTGTACAGTTCTGGCTTGAGATAGTCAGCTCTTTGCGCAATTGCAATGACTGAAATCTCGTCCGGGAACCACTTCCATGTTATTTCCGTCGTGGTAATCTCGTACAAGGTCCATTTTCACTACTTTTAAGAAAATTTATTCTTCTCGAAATCGGCGAACTTGCTTTTTTTACTAACGAATTGTTGAATTTTTCCCAACCTGAACTTCCGCTTTTCGACGAAAATTCGGGTTTCTCAAATCTATCGTGAACTGTGTCTTTAAGATTAACAAGCATTTAATTCTGCGTACCCCATAGTTCATTCTAAGCATGCTAAGGAAACTGTGCCAGACTTTTGGGTAGGATCCTGCAGACGTAGCACTTGAAATAAAGAGAACGAATAACTCACTCTACAGTACAGCTCTTTTCCCAGCAAGTCGTGCAGAGCAGCTCCTGTTTGAGGCAGTTGAGTAGCAAGTTGCCTGGCGATGCGGATTTCTTGCATCTGCGATGAAGTGTTGCTTATTTTCTTCCATCTTTTCGAACACTTTGGTGATTTCTAAATGGGAAAGCCATAGGCTCACCTTGGCGTTCAGTTTATTCTTAATGGCATTCCAGTGAGCGTTCACATCTTCGGCTGGGAGTTGTTTTCCAGATTCATAAAGGAGCTTGACCGCTGGTAACAGCTCTTGCACGGCATTGCCGTCCGCCTGCAAAAAAATGGTTCGGTTCTAGCTTTGACCAATAGTCGTGCTCTTTCCTTACACCGCCACAACACTAGAAGTTTTTGACTTCACAATTATTATATACAAGACGGATAAGTGCACTGATGGGGACCGATTATGAAATTTGGTTTTTTTCTTGCTTACGACGGCTACCCAGTGAAGTTTGCGATTCAGTGAAGGATCACGGCTCCTCTCTGCTTTATATCATTCATGGCAAAACTTATCCGACCGCTAACAATCTCGGACACT
>UZAF01019378.1:0-16416 GCA_900617895.1 Haemonchus placei | reverse complement strand
AGAATTAAGAATTATCGAGAAGTTGAATCAAGTGAACAAAGATGTCGGTTTAGAGACTTGCGTAAAAGTCTCAGATGTGAACCTGTGAAAAACAAGAGGAACAATATTGCCTAAGCAATTTCCTTTCAGTGAACTTGCCCTTAGACAAAATAGGGACAAGGAATTTTGACTAAAGGATGCGAAAAATCCATTGAGTTGCATTGATTCTTTGGCGAGTCTTACATTCACTACTACATAGTACGCTGTAACCGTGGTATTTGTGGCTATGCTCCTCAGCAAAACGATAACAGATTTTTCCAACTTTGACTCTTTGGGCAGAGCAGAAAGAGTTCGATCAAAGCTTCAAGTCCTCAGTTTCTTCAACGGCACAGTTTGCAATAATTTTGGCGTACCTAGTTTTAGAAGTTGATGAAAATGATAGTCCAGAACAGGGCAAAAATGACGAAGAATACATGAAAATCGTTTTCAGAGAAATAGAATGCTTCAAAAAAGAAGTCAAAATAGGAGTTGGACGAGAATGGCGATGGAGGGGTATTCGGACGAGTGTTCGAATGCGCGAGCTGTTGCATACAAACGCCTGCAAAACACTGCCCGTGGGCAAGGTGTACATGGTCCCACTGTGAACGGAACGCTTTTACAACGTTCAAAAATCGTCCACTTTGGGTATGTACATCGGCGGAGCCGGTTCTGATGAACCTTATTACGCCCTATCTTGACTGTTTTTCGACCCGGCAGTGTCCCTTAAGTTATCCTTGGGGACACCGGTTTAACTTGGGGAGAAATCTCACGAGCCACTTTCAACTTTAATTGTGCCTGTGAGGCTTTGGGATGAGCGTGACATGCAATGCCAATGTTCTGGAACCCACGATGATAAATGATAAACGTCTTAGGGAGCAGCTTCCCTGAGACCCTTTTGTGTACAACCTTCAATAGGCTGACGCTCTGGCGGATTGTCTCCTTCAAAACCTCAGAAAGTCATCAATTTGAGACTATTCGACCATACGCCCCGCAGCCCCTCTGTGGTTCGAGACTCCCTGGGCAATCCCATAATTTGAAAAAGGGTCACAAACCGTAACTTTGTAGATTCTCCGAAACCACCCAGCAATTAAGATCAGGATTGTCGGTTAGTCGAAGTCGCTATGAATCTCCAAGCTCTGAGGAAGGCGATCTCGCATAACAACATCCTAATAAAGCTTATGCCCAAAGCTCGGAAAGTTTCGAGAGAACAGCTGAAGACGATTTTCAAACGAATGCATATTACCTTGGCCGATGTTAATCATTGTTGACCACACTACACCCTCGGAAAAGGACGTTCGACGATCACCTATGTTTATGAATAGCTGCTAACAAAGCTGTTCAGCCAAACTCTTTCCGAACTTTGTGTGGAATTCTGCAGATCTTGATGTGACGAGGCAGTTGAGTGCCACCATCTATCAAGTGTAAGTATGGCCCAATAAATAACTGTCACCTTACTGGCTTGCTGAGGTAAAAAAAAAAGACCGACTCTTTCATTTAGTGCAGCTCAATTACAGCAGATACTTCTGGGAGTGTGTGAGAATCAGGGACTCTATAAACTAGCTGAGTTACGTACTGAGACTGTAAGAGGCAAATATAAAGCGCACGGCCGGTCTGAGTGTATGTATTTGTAGATCTGTGTATCCTGACTTCCCATCATCATGTGACTACGAGTTGAGCCCTGGCCCTAAAGGTAGGAGATCGGCATGAACACAACAGTCCAACTGGTATTGAGTATTGAACAACGCTTACGCTTATGATCAAAGTCTTCAGGCATTGATCAATCCCGTCAAAGGGAACCCCCCCCCCCCCCCCCCCCCCCCCCCCCCACTCCCCCACCCTTCATTCAACCTCCATTCAGAATCGTAGCTTAGTGAATGCATCTGTGGTCTACACAATGACTTGTGGTGGCCACCCAATGAACAAGTCAGTGCTTTCATCCTCCCAGACAAGTCCAGTACCAATTAACTGACCCCGAAGGGAAGTAAGCTTGGTTGAGCTGAGAGGATAACGATCCGGGATTCGAACCCGTTACCTTGCGTGTGCGATAATGTGCCACTTGCCATTTTTCGATACTAGCTGAAAAATTTAACTTTGCCGCACAATTTATCGGACGCTGTATTTTTCGATTAGGCCTTGCTCTAAAATGGCGACTCGTAGACAAAGCGCGCAACCTGATACCCCTGCCTATGCTTCTCGTGCATCTTGCTTTCTCCTCGTTCACAGTGGAAATCCTGCTTTTCCACATCTTCGTTCTAGCTATATATCCATATCTTATAGATTTTCAAAACACATCCATCATGCCAAAAAGAAGGAGCGGACTATCAACACCCAATGATCAACAAGAAAAGATTTGACCGAAGAAATGACCTCAGCTTGAACAAGATGGCAGAACAGCTCGAAGACCTTGGCAAATCTTTTCGACTGATAGTGAAAGATGGTCGCGAAGTATAAAGGCAGGGTATGGCTTCTTTCCTAAACAAGCCAACTGCTTGCGATTAAGAAATACAAAATCGAAGGAAACGCGAGAAATTGCGAGGATTCACTTCAGGAGGCCAGTAAAGGGCGCGCCTTGATCTGATGAAATACTTCCTCTGCCGGGGTGCTGCAAAAGATCTCTCTTTGTGTTGATCAATCACGCTCTGAGCGCCCTCGCATTCAACTTCCACCCAACCATCATCCAATGCAGCTCCGGCCAAATGGATGGTCTATTGGGCCTTCACAGGTATTAGTTCGAGTTTCGATCATCTAACCGCAGGGCTGGTAGTGCGCCACATGACACTACACTGCACTACGTCCGCACGATAGGTGTGGGTACTTCTATCCGAAAACGCTCGGCGCTCGCGAAACCCGATCGCGCCCTAAAGGCAGGACTGGAATTTGTAGTAGAGGGATACGGTAACCGCCCACGAATCACTGCTGCTTGCCGTGGGAAATTGGAGAGAAGCGCCGCCTTCCTCGCCCACTTTACTAACACCCTCGAGAACATTCCAAGTTTTCCAGCCCAGCTCCTAAGAGCACGGGAAAGATTGTCACGGTGCATATTTCCTGAGTGAGTGATCAATGCCTGGGGTCGTAGTAGTACCTCGGGCAAAACTCCTTAATTTCACCTTCAAAACCGTGAGACTTAATGGGAAGCTTAATTATGAAAAAAGGAGCCGAAGACAGCTGTGATGTTCCTCAGGCAAAACGTTTTAACTACATACAAACGGAACTAGGCTTCACCCTATGGAACTAAGGAAAGACTCTTCTCTGAAGCAGGGTTTCGAGCCTTCGAACAACTGGGATTTCCCATTTGACATCTTGTGAAAGAGCAGCTCAGAAGTCGAGTCGAAAATCTGATTGAATTGCGAAGATGTCTGATGAAAATGTGAAATTTTACCTATTAATTACTTCCCTGGTACTGTCGATTCCATGAAGAGTCGAGTAGAAGCCTGTATCAAAGCCGATGCTATTCCAATCAGGAAACTCTTCATAACTGTAACATGTCTTGGAATATTATTGTATCAATATAAATTTTTCCCAATGGTTGCTTCGGAAAATGAGATTCTAGCATTAGTCAAATAATAGTACAGATGCCCAGGTTTAAAGAAAGGCGAACATGGAGATTGCTTGAGATTCTAGCATTTTTATGGAGCAAGTTACGTGATTTCACGTAATTTTTCGCCCCCACCCCCTGCACAAAGCATTACATAGGCAAATGGTCAAACCAGGAAGAAGCGTTGAATAGGTGCGACGCAAGAATGCCGGACTTGTTTGGGATAAAAGAATTGACTTGCACATCGACACTTGTTGTTTAAGCTACATTCGCATAGACACAAATGCTGCTACGTTTCTGGCTGGAAGTCAAATGCCAAGAACTATCCTCAACATCAAACGTGAGAAGGTGCGGTTAAAAAGTTTTTAAGGAACATCTCCGGCAGAAATATTTTCATTTTTTAGCTCATCCAGTTTCCAGTTCCTCTTTACTGATTGAACTCCATCCATTTTGAAGCTCTTTGCCTTGAACCTATTCTGAGAGGCGCGTGGGTTCCCTCACGTCATCAGAAACCACCAATATTTCTTTACATCGACCGTCAGCTAAACAACCACATTTTCATCAACATACATACAGACCTACTGATGACCAGTAAAGTGGTTGAATTGAGGTGAGGTGGTCGACCCTGCGATTCAACTGCGCATGATTCTCATGTACCAAACATCCGAACGGGCACAAATAAAAACTCCAGGCTTCTACATGTAGAAGCTAGAAAACTAGAAATCTGGAACCTCAATTAGAAAGTTACAAACTAGCCTATATGAAAGTCTGACTAACTTTGCCCCCAACTTCTAGAGAGTATTTTAGTTTACTTTTGGAGAGTTAGAAAAGCGAGTCAGCAAATGCTTGACAGAAAATAAGATGAACAAGAAGTGCCATGAAGGTTTTGTCAAGCAGATGAGCGTTTGAGAAGATACGCTAGCCGCTACTAACAGTGAAACTGCTGAAAAACTGAATTATTCATATTAGCGTGATTACGCCGAAAGAATCTCCGCCCGCGATAAGCAGTTCAGGTATGGCGGTTTAAGACGCGTAGGGTTCGAGTTTTACAAAAATATCGGAAGAGAAGGTTCAGAAATCGCAGGTAGCAACTCAAACGTAGAGTTACTGCAATTAAAGAAAACTATGATTGGAAATGACCGTCCCGCTCTGAGCCGAAGGGTGCATGCTTAAGAATTGCCTCTATTTGAGATTGCGATCACTCGATTTTCGGTAAAAAAAAGTTTCCATTTCAAGCAAGTGATGCTTATGAGTGAAATTGAGCATTTGTTTGAGGTAATTAGCAATGGAGATTTGTGTTTTGTAAGGCCTCAACATATTTTTATAAGCTCGTTAAGAGAAATCTTGTGTCTATGATCGATTCTCGAGCAGTGGGGGAATATCAATGAGCATCTGGTCCAAAACACGTTAAAAAGAATGCATTCAATTTGTTGTTCCTTTATTCGTACTAACAACTAGGCATTCGGAAAATGCATTTGAAATTTGAAAAATCCATGTATTTCGTCAGAGCTTCAACTTCACACTCAATACTGGAAACTGGAAGCAGCTGCCCTTGGAAATGCAAAATTTCAATCATTTCTGCTGTGACTGCCATTATCCGCTTGTAGTAGGCGTGAACTCCTAATTGCCGAAAAACTGAATTGTTTTTATGCGCAAGGCAAGGTTATGCGGCAGCAAGCGCGCCTATAAATGGCATAGAACCCCACTGCTTAACACACCGCCGGTATGGATTCTGAGTGGCAACATCGATGCAAAGCCTACCGCTTTGTGGCCTATTCGGCCGTCGCCTTCTCCCTAGTCGCCATCCTCGGAGCAGCAACCACTCTGCCGATGGTTTACAACTACGTTCATCATGTGCGCCGCACGATGCACTCTGAACTTAACTACTGCCGGGTGAGTGAATACTCGGAAATTTCACTAAGTGGAATTAGTTCTCTGATCTACAATTGTTCAGACTTCTGCCCGAGACATCTGGTCTGAAGTTAACACAATGAAAATCGCTGGCAACCGTACCGCTCGTCAATCTGGATATTATGGTGGTGGCGATACTGGCGTCCTAGGAGGTGGCAATACTGGAAACATCGGAGGAGGAGGCGGTGGAGGAAACACTGGAGGAGGAAACGATTGCAGCGCTTGCTGCTCTGGTGGAGCTGCTGGACCACCCGGCCAGCCAGGAAATGCAGGACGACCAGGAAACCCCGGAGCACCTGGAGCTCCAGGAAACCCAGGAAGGCCACCAACACAGCCATGCCCACAGTACACTCCTGCTCCATGCAACCCTTGCCCAGCCGGGCCGCCCGGACCACCAGGAGCCCCAGGACAGCCTGGTGATGCTGGACCTGACGGAAATCCTGGACAACCCGGAGCTCCAGGAGGCCCAGGCACACCCGGACCTAAGGGACCACCAGGACCCAACGGAAATCCTGGAAGCCCAGGAGCCCCTGGACAGCCTGGACAACCAGCCGTTTCCGTTCCTGCTACTCCTGGAGCACCTGGACCAGCTGGGCCTCCCGGACCTCCCGGACCACCCGGACCCAATGGACAACCTGGAAACCCAGGTGCACCAGGTATGTTTACAATATCTCAGAAGGTTGTTTATTTCCATTTGGATTCCACCAACCTTTGACTTTGCAGGTCAACCCGGACCCAAAGGACCACCCGGAGGCAATGGTCAGCCTGGTCCAGACGGAAACCCTGGAACTCCAGGAGACAGAGGAACACCAGGAACACCTGGAGAACGTGGAATCTGTCCCAAATATTGTGCTCTCGATGGAGGTGTCTTCTTCGAGGACGGAACTCGCCGTTAGAATTTATATTTCGTCGAGTAGAAAAGGAGCTAGTAATAAATTCCTTTCCACTAAGTGTTCTGAATTTCCTAACACAACTTAGTCATCTTCGAACCAACTTCGGAAACGGAAATATCCTATTGAACGGAAGGAACTGAAAATTTTTTATCTCGCATATCATCATACGACAGCAGGGTTTGACAGGAATCTTACTCCTAAAAGTTTTGAAAAGGGTTCAAAATCCTTGGATAAGTTCCGTGTAACAAAAGAGGAACAGCTTATTTTTTATGCTGATAGAGTGACAGAAAATAAGCCAATTTTTTTAGCTAAGCATACTTTAGGCACTATGTGAGCTGTACCCTTGAGAAGGGTCAATCATCATCGTGGAACAATGTTTTTCTCTTGATTCTGTGCTAATGCTTTGAAGAATCTAATAGAATAAAGAATCCGCTTACCTCCCGTTTGTGGGATGTTTTTTCAAACCCTGAAAATTCGGAAAGGTCTTACAATTAGACAAACAAGCTATGCTCTTGCTGTGATAGACAAGATTGAAATAGCTTGATAACGTAATGATGTGTCGAAGTTCTAAGCGATTGGTAATCGCAGTGCTGTCCAGAGAGGAAAATTTACAATTTACCATCAAGGCTAGAAACTCAATGTTTTCGCTTCTTCATATTGGATCTGGGTAATTATCCTGAGATTCTATGCAGCCACCTTTTGTGGAACAAAACAAAACTGCTGCATAGTACGATGCTTCAGTCACTTCGTGATGATGAATGGCAAATGACGCAATTGGCGAGAGCGAGAGGTACACACTTGGTTCGAAGGAATGCTCTGATGACAGTATCGACCCTCTGCTTATGCCTTCTTCGAAGAAATGCTTACACATTCAAATTATGGTAGATAACTCAGAATTCTGCATCTTTCTCGAAAGTGGAGCCTGAATGACACAGTTTGACATGACTTTTATTTCAAAGAGAATATTCTCCAGGAGGAGCCCACTCTTTAATTAGAGATGTGTCTTCTGGTACTGATTTTGGTGAACGGTTCTTCATCCCTTCTAACAAGGGTTTTGACACGGTATAATGTAATTCAGTGGTCGAATATAGAATATATTGGGATATGCGAAAAGTTCCCGCCGATTTTTTATTCGTCTTCGAATGAAAATTCATAGAAGAAGAAATCCATTTATTGAACAATATATCCTCCATTCTGTTCAATTAGGATTCACCATCTCCCTGTAGGTTCCAGCTACCCTCTTCCATAGAAGGTTCCAGACTTAAAATCGAAAAACCCTCTCAGGTGCTTTTTGCAGTCCTCCAGCGGATTGAACGATTTTCCATTATGGAATTTTGCAGAAAACCAAACAAGTGGTATTCTGATGGTACTATGTCTGGACTATATGGGGAGTGTGGTAAGACATCCCACCCGAGCTTTAGCAACTTTTGACGAGTGGCCAAAAATACGTGTGGTCTGGAGGTACCCTGTTTTAAGAATACGTTCTCACAGTTCTCACGAGTTGCAGACCCACTTGTATTCTGTCGATTGCCATTGTGATCACAAACGTTAGAAAGGAATCCACCACCTATGACCAACATGGACATGAAAACAAAATGGAACTAGCTGCAATCTTTTTTGGTTCAAAGCTAGCTCAAAATGCTTGACGCCTGCGCTTATTTGTGCATACATATTCGAATATCAACTGCGAGCGTCTAAGCGAGCTTCGTTCATTTGGTCAAGTGAAGACTGTTTCATACTTAAAACGAAACCCCTGTACATCTCGGTATCATATCGATACAATGAATATCAAGTGCAGCTGTTTTGTAACAAAGAGCCAAAAAGCAGGGATCAAAGCATCGTTCCTATTAAAGGCATCGCTACTCAAAAATTCTGTCCGCGCTGATTTCGCAATTCCTTATTAGTGCTCACTTTTTCAGCGAGAGGTGAAGCTGATGAAGAACATTAAATGAAAACAAGGGTAAAGAATAGAGAGAAAATGTACAACCTTATCACTTTCACAACATTTCCCTACTTATCTCTTAATACACAACATTGTCAATAAAGTTAGTGATGGAAATAAAGATCATAATGAACAAATGTTTTTCAAAGAAGAAACAATAAAACACCACACGATCAATCTGTTTTACATATGTACTGCAAATTACCTTGGAGTAGGAAGTATGAGGCTCCAAAACGACCACGATACTACCTCTTCATTGTAGCTTGACAGTATTCATTCAAAAAGGGAATTCAGAAATTTCCAATAGCAGAAAAAAAGCGAAAAAATAGCAAAATAGACGATGTAAATAGACAGAATACAAGTGGATCCGCAATCCGGCGTCTAATAATAGTGGCGTCATAGATCGGGCGTATATCAGCTGTTGGGCAGTGGGATGGCCGATTAGCATAATCAGAAGATTGAAACACATGGACGAGTCGTCTATCTCACAAACCGTGTCGAATGGGCGGCGCCAAGGAGGCAATTATAAGCCCATGTGCCCCGATGGCAAGTTTGGGGCGAGGGGCCGCGCCAAACGACCGTCTCCTATTATACGCGTTACCTCCTATCGGGAACCTCTCCGCGCTTTAGTGGCACGGTAAAAATTAGGTTGATCGATTTGGGAGTATTTACGAGTATAGTGAGAAATACAGCAAAGAATAGAAAAAAGACATCAATTAATATAAAGTTTCCGGGGAGGAATCCCGATTTTTACCTCTAATCTCTTCAGGAATTTCTAATCTGAATGCGTACATGTACTACATGAGATGGGAACTCAAGCAAAATTGTAGAGCATTTTCAAAGATCGTTCAGGTGTTAATGAAGTATCCAGGTTAGGAAAAAACAATAAGTAGAACACAGGCCACCACATTTGTTGGTCTAAACTGATCGCCTCTAGTTTCTGCTCAGCTCTTCATGTTGCTATCAGGAAGATGGCAATGGTTTCAGTACTGATCACTCTATTGTCGTTAGTTAGATAAGTAGTGGCAAAGTGACGAAGAAGTGTAAAATAAGAAAAAATCCCATGAAGTCTTCAACTGTAGTGCACATGCGTGCATGCTTTGGTGCAAGAACTCTTTATCGATGACTCTATCAGAACGAAACATGAATTTAACGGCGAGTTCCGTCCTCGAAGAAGACACCACCATCGAGAGCACAATATTTGGGGCAGATTCCGCGTTCTCCAGGAGTTCCTGGTGTTCCTCTGTCTCCAGGGGTTCCAGGGTTTCCGTCTGGACCAGGCTGACCATTGCCTCCAGGTGGTCCTTTGGGTCCGGGTTGACCTGCAAAGTTAAAACGTTGGTGGATTTCAAATGGAAATGAACAAGCTTTTGAGATATTGTAAACATACCTGGTGCTCCTGGGTTTCCAGGTTGTCCATTAGGTCCGGGTGGTCCTGGAGGTCCGGGAGGTCCAGCTGGTCCAGGTGCTCCAGGAGTAGCAGGAACGGACGTTGCGGGGTTTCCAGGCTGTCCAGGGGCTCCTGGACTTCCAGGGTTTCCGTTGGGTCCAGGTGGTCCCTTAGGTCCGGGTGTGCCTGGGCCTCCGGGAGCTCCGGGTGATCCAGGATTTCCGTCACGTCCAGCATCACCAGGCTGTCCTGGAGCTCCTGGTGGTCCTGGTGGACCGGCTGGGCAAGGGTTGCATGGAGCAGGAGTGTACTGTGGGCATGGCTGTGTTGGTGGCCTTCCTGGGTTTCCTGGAGCTCCAGGTGCTCCGGGGTTTCCTGGTCGTCCTGCATTTCCTGGCTGGCCGGGTGGTCCAGCAGCTCCACCAGAGCAGCAAGCGGTGCAATCGTTTCCTCCTCCAGAGTTTCCTCCGCCACCTCCTCCTCCGATGCTTCCAACGTTGCCGCCTCCTAGTACTCCGTCATCGCTACCATATCCAGCTTGACGGGCTGTACGGTTGCCGGCGACTTTCATTGTATTGACCTCAGACCAGATATCACGAGCCGACGTCTAAACAGGAGCTCATCCTAGTCATGAAATAAACTGGCTATGGATAAAAACAGGAGCTATAGTAACTCACACGACAATAGTTGAGTTCGGAATGCATCGTGCGGCGCACATGGTGCACGTAGTTGTACACCATTGGCAGTGTGGTCGCTGCACCGAGGATGGCGACCACCGAGAAGGCGACAGCCGAATAGGCCACAAACCGGTAGGCCTTGCATCGATGCTGATACTCAACGTCCATGTCGACTGTCGGTGTTAGGTGATGGAATCCGGCAGCTTTTATAGGCGCGTCCGTTAGCGCATAACCTTGCTAGTGAAAACCAATTCAGTTTTTTTCGGCATCTGCGGTTTCGCCACCTTTCTGGCAATACGGGGACGATAAGCTGGAGGTGTGGTCTTATGCTTAACTGAGCTAAATAGGTTAGGTTTGTGCAGTAGCTTTTTCTTCAATATCTCATTGAAGACGTGATTCCCATTTCACCTTCCCAGCTGCCACATAGTACGTAGTTCCGTGAAGAAGCAGAAGCATCTTGGACGGGAGAGGTTCTCGCAAGCTGGAGCGCGTAAGAATCTCTCCCCACCTCTATCATTGGATAGATTTCTCTATCTTTAGTAGACTAGAAGTTCCACAAGTCGAGAAACTCATTGAGCAGTGGTTATCTATTTGTCTGAAAGACTGTGTCACACAGAAATACGGATTCACAATTCACATACACAAAACCAGTACTCGAATCGCCAATTGCACGACCTTCAGGCAATGAAAATCAGAAAAGTATCATGAAGATAACATTGAGATACGTTTATCGCATGAAACTTCTCTCATTGTTGGCGCTTACTGCATAGAGTTCGTCCAAGGAATCCCGTTTCCCCACAGTTCATTAGTGAAAGCATTATTTCTATTTTCAATACCTATTCTGAACTTAAAACAGGATTCTCATAGTGATTCTTCCTACTTCTGCTGCAGGTTAGGGATATCCAGTCCTATACCGCTGCCTCTTTAATCAAACCCTTCTCATTTCTCTTCTATTCAAGTTGGATTCTTCATCAAACATGATGATATCATTGTAATCTGTGATGGTATTGCAGACCATTAAACAGCTTCCTAGAAAGAATTGAATATCATGACGGCTTTTCCAAAAAGCCGAATCCCCGTTGTGTAAGTCCCTCCGACAGATTCGCATCAAGCTAATGCATTAATCCGTCTCGATAATGCGAAAGACATTCGCTGATCGGACATCTAGAAAGCGGCTCCTTGAAAGTTGGTCTCAAAACGGTATATGTGTGCTTGACAATGCTTGTCGTTTAGAAATACGTCGTTCTCTCTGCCAGAAATATAGGTGCTAGACTAAAGCCGTTCTCCAAGTTTGGATTGTTGCCACTGAAGTAAATTTTCGCTCTCGTATCCATCCTTGGTTGGGCTGTATTTCAAAAGTGTTCTCAAATCCTTCCTTTGTGATTCATAAGAATTATTGGGAAAGCTCGTTCTAAGCTTTTACAAAAATAGCCGAAATATGGTGCCCAGATGGTGTTATGACGCCCGATTAGGGGACATTGTCCTAATGAAATAAAACCTCCGAATCGGGCATTCACTTTCTCCGAATACTTCGGAACTTACTGTTCGATATAAAAAGAACGTCACTGCTTTCAGTTCGTATCGGTTCTCCGATTTCACCTTGATGTCCGTGAACTGCCAAGAATGATAACCGTTCAGATGATGGACGCTCAGGAAGGCAAATGAAACACCGTCTGCCCGCGTACAACCCTGTGAACCTTGAAAGAAGGGAACTACCAGTGCTGTGTGTCCATATCACAAACTCGATCTGTGCGGAAAGTTCGTAAACTGTGAATGTGAAAACTCAAATCGCGACTGGTCCAATTTATTTTGTGAATCCTTTCCAACGTCGTCTTCTGCTTCTGTTTCCTCGCATGCTGTTGAGCTATTGGAATAGCAAGTTCATTGAAGTTCAAACTACTTTGGACTGTAGGATTCATGCAATTGATATCTGCGAATCAAAACGTTCCAATTTCCACATTTTTTTTTNTTTTTTTTTGTAAAAACTTTCAGGTACTGCGTAAACTTGAAGCTCAAATATGGCTTGTAAAAATCACTGATATTTCAGGGAAAACGACTGCAGTTATAAATACTCACATTCAGATCTCCTAGTAGTGAACTGCACTCTGTCACAAGTTTCCATTTTCGCTTGTATGGTGTCCTTTTGTCTAGAGAAGTTATCAATGAGCGCCGACTGCTGTGACATACATCATCACATCAACACCTACCTTTCTACCCTTTATATCTCCTCAATGGCTGGATGAATGAAACAGATAAACTCTAGGACTGTTTCCTGTTGACTGGGAAAGTGAAAGTGCTGCACGGTTTCTGCTCACTGAAGTGCGCTCAAAGGCATAGCAGCAACTGAAACTTAGTGGCAATTTTATTTCCAAAGTAAATGAAAGAAGAAAAGATAGAAAGAGGAGGAGAGATTAATAGTTGAAAGGGAGCTCAAAATAATAACTAGACTGCATAGAGGTCATTTTCAATAGGATCATGATTGCAACCTTCGGTATGAGTGGAAGAAGGCGTTGATCAAAGTCAGATCCAGCAAAGAATGAGCCTCAACTAGAAGAAGAAATGTACTTACAGTTGTTTTTCGAAAAGAGCACAGACCACATAGAGAGTAAATTCGTCTGAGGTACGCCAATGATTAAATAAGAGAATGTGCCTCACTTAGGGGCAGAAAAACAACTCTGAACGACTAATGGCTGCTAGGGCAACTAAGGTTGGGTTCAACCGGCGGTCGCTTGTGGGTCTGCCCGTCGCTGTGCTTTTGCTTGAATGCTCTGAATGAGTTGGAAATCCTGCTTATTCGGTTAGCCCTCCTCAGAGGTAAGCCAGGCATGGAATGTCCTTTTTCACTGACTAGTTGGCTTCATTCTAACATAAGAAGATCCGTAGACTGATCAGCAGATCCGTAGACTGTATTCCCAAGTATGTTCATCATCTCATAATTTTGCCAGTTTTGGTCGGACTTGGAAAATATATTACAGCTCAAACAATATAGGTTTTTGCTGATCTTTTTTATGGGGCTTCAGTTCTTTCTCGCATTCGCGATTCTCAAGAACAACAAGCCATTATTTGCTCATTATGCAATGGCAGTGCCAGTGAAAGTGGATCTCCCATTGGGAACTTGGCTGAATCCTTGTGAAGGTTTATGTGAATCCTATCTTGCACTGTACCACATTTCGAATAGGGTAGAAGAGCCTCTTCTATTTCTGATGTGAAAATTTCATGTGACTTCGAAATGCGGCCATGTTTGTTATAAACAACTTGAAAGGTTTTTGTTGTAAATTACAAAATATCTGTTCAAGCAGGAATTAGCACATAGCATTGGATCAATTCATCGGTTCAAATAGTTGCATGGTGAGTGAAAGGTGAGACTACCAAGCTGGTAATTTGTCGATCCCAGGCTCCAGAACCAATTTTCTGACAACATTAACTCTTCCAGCAAGAGCAAAGGTACATTAAACCCGACGTATGCGGTATTGAAAGATTCAAGGAAAGTGGGAAAAACCTAAGCCTTGAATCCAAGGTCTTGGCAAAGCCAAGATGAATGGAAAGTTGTTAACAGTATATAGAAATCATGGAAGGTATTAAAAAGACTTGCACAAGCCAGAAGTTTAGTGGAAGGCAATGCCTCTTAAACCTGAAAGAAGATTAAAGGATAAAGGATAAAGTCTTCTGGTGTCGATCAATCCCCTCTGAGGAATGCGCCTCCACATTCGACTTCCACTCACAATCGTAGTGGCGTATTGAATTAATCGTATGTGGTCTATGCAATGTCTTGTGGCGGCCAACCGATGTACAAGTCAGTGCTTTTATCCTCCAAGACGAGTCTGGTACCAATTAAGCGACCTCTGAGGGATGGAAGGCTCGGTCGTTTTAGGTGGATATAGATCCGCAATTCAAACCAGTGAACATGCGTATGAGATACTGCCACACCACCTGCTTTAAGGAATTGCAATCCACTTTCAGTTTGATGATCTTTAAGAGCATTGAACATTATACGAACTCCTGCACCCTACATTACTTTCAGAATTCTATCCTACAATATTTTCGAAGCCGAAGTCCGTTTCTAAGTTTCAGTTATATAAAATGGCCAAAATAACATGTGATACTTCTGTTATGCAGAAACATTGCTAAATTTGGTAGGCTAGTGAAAAGACTTTCCCCTGGGAGGATAGCATCCACCGGTAGGTGCCAATCGCGCCAATCGAAAGGAACGGTGGTGGTCTCATCGGCGCACCACGTCGAGGTGCATTGTCGTCAAAGGGTTAATAGTGGCCTCACGGCATCAAACGCAGTGACCATGACCTAATTGCGATTCTGTAGGAATCTCTAACTACACTATAATATATCTATAGGGTGGTTCGTTTCGCCCCTCACTTAGACGAACCACTTTGTTCTAAGTCACCCATCGAGACCACGCTGCAAACAAACAAACAAACAAACGAAATCTACTAAAACAGAGGGCTGTCCAATCACTCACCAAACTTTTGCAACGCTCAACGGGGCCTCACCTGCACCACACGTTTCTTGTGTGTAAGCTCTCTGATTCTCATGCCTGCCTTTAGTTGGCCAAAAAGCTACAACAGCACCATATGCTTTAGATAGTGAAGAAGAAACTAGAGAAAAACTAAACGAAAAAGATTTGATTTAAAGTCGACCCATTTTGAAAGTGTGGCAACTGCTACCTTTGTACGCATGCTAGTATTCCTTTTTTCATTTCTCTGTATATATTCTTCGCACTCGAAGTTTCAGGTAATGTGGGTGGCATATTTTCCTGTTTCGGATACTGGAAGAAAAAAACCCTGGATTTTAATAATGAGAGATCTTTCTTCATATTAATCAACGTTCTAATGATCGTAGCAAGGGTGTTAGCGCACATTGGGAACATGATGGAACTGTGGTTATGTATGTTTCTGGCAAAGGGGATCTGTTAAGGAACATGTCTATATCTGTACCGAGCTATCATATTCGACTTGAGATAGATTTTGTGTTGATGTTGTCATCTAATGACTTTCCAAATTATGATCGATCCTCATGTTTCACCTCAATGTCGTTCCTTGTAAAAAGAAACCTCCCTTAAGTGATTCTAATACAACGTGAGAAAACCTTACGTATACAGGGTGTCCCAAAATTATGGGTGCCAAAATTCAGGCGCTTCTGAGGCAGGAATAGCTGGTTTGTTTCACTTCATTCACTATTGACTAACTCCGCAAGTAGATTTCCTTGCAATATTCATCACAACTTAAATTTGACCCCAATATCTCTTCTAAACGTTGCTCTTCTAAACGGTGAAGGTTCATTCAATGCCACTCGCAATCATTTCCATGCAAGAGGCGGAAGGGCATAGCAGTCCTGACAGCACAGAAGGCTCGTTAACGACACATAGAAGCAGAGCCATTCAAAGTCATCTTGGAAAGCAGTAGGAAGGCCGGCGTTTCCAAAGTTTGACCAGACAATTAGTTTGTTTGCGAGTCGATCGTGATCCTGGGTGAAACATGAAGAGATAGGCAACTGAGCAGGAATTAACGAAGCTAATGCATGCGGCGGATTATTGAGCAGAAGCTACATTGCCATACCTAACGTGCACAGGAATGCACTTCATTCCTGCTCTCAGCAGACAGGGTAGGGCTGGAAAGGGAAAAGTTGCTGGCTCACATGAGTGGAAACACCCATCCCTTCATCGTCCTCTCTGGCATGATAACTTTCTATGACAAAAACAATCTTCAACGAAGAAAGCAGTAGCTATCTGGATAGGAACATCGATAGCGCAGTCTCTTACGAAAAAGTTTATAAGAACAGCAAAATGATGTTCATTGAGGTAGTCGCTGCCAATGGTAAGATCGCTTGGCTTATTCGCCACCGGCGCGGAAGTTGACAGAGATGTGTACTCAGAGAATATATTGATAGACGTGCTGAAGCACTCGGATCCCTGAAGCAGCCCGCGGTCCTTCCAGAAGGACGGTACACCAGCTCACAGATGCTCTGTCAAGAGAGGTGCCGACGCTAGCTGCGCGATTTCATCTGCTTGAAGGAATGACCACACTTCTCTCCAGATC
>UZAF01019377.1:0-19075 GCA_900617895.1 Haemonchus placei | reverse complement strand
AAGTTCTTTGGAGGGGCGTCCCTGGCACGAGGGTCTGAATGCTCGGACCCGGGTTTTGCCATCAGAATAACCTTCAAATTGACTGGAGAGATAATTTGATGAGAAGCTTTTTAGCTCTAAGCTTAATCCGTCCGTTCTAAGAGTAGTAATCGCATCGAAACCAAATGGCGCAGTATCTANTGGGAAGATAAAAGCACTGACTTGTACATCGGCTGGCCACCACAAATCATTCTATAAGCCACATACCCACTCATTACGCCACTACGATTCTGAATGGAAGTCGAGTGTGGGGGCGTATCCCTCAGACGGGATTCATTAACGCCAAAAACTTCAAATTTCAACTTTATATTTAACTATGCTCAAATTAGCAGTTGCTTTTGGCAGACATTTCCGCTGACTACCTCTTCAACAACAGTTAAATCCGCCTCGTGCCGCTTTCAGGCTAAGCCGTTAAGAAGTGCAAAATGATGTTAAATCTTTCGAAAAGCTGTTCAACACACATTAAGCCTTGTACGAGCTCCATTCATTTTGAAATTAATTTTTCACGAGCTATACATGCTATACGGCGATTATAATTTTAACGTCGTTCTCTTCTATTTTTTATTCAATTTTTTGAAATTGATTCCTTTCCTCTACTTTATAATCGCCTGAAAGCTTTTCTCCAAGTTCAGCATAACTTATATACATATACTTATGTAGGTCCCCTCTTCAAACAGAGCTGCTTTACTAAACGGCTGAGAGAAAACTGAAATGATCCCGATCCCAGAGAGCTCCCAATTTCAAGTCCTTTGGGGTGTTGCTGGTATCCCCGCCTGAAAGAAAGAATCGCCCGAAACTCGCTCGTAACCGTAACAGGGAACGCCTTATTTCGTTTGCAGCCCGATAATCGTCGTTTATCGGCGAATTTTTTATGGCGTCATAATCATATCGTCTCATAACAATCGTAAGGCTCTTTTAAAGCATTCCGATGCTGCTCTTCTGTAAGTCAGCCTTAGACCCCAAAGATTGCCTGTTTTTTCACCGCTACATATGTATTGACTTTTTCGATCGCTAACAGGAGCGCTCCTTTCCAAAATGTATGTTAAGTGAATATTTGAAAAAGAGCTTTTAATCTAAAGTTTCTATGAATCAGACCCCAGTGGATTCTCACCGTATGACTGGATTTTCCCCTCATACAACTCCCCTTCGAGCAATTTTGTTGAGACATTTATGAATAGTATGACTGATCTCAGCATATTGTTGAGTCTGAATTTCTTTATTTAGCCCTGTACACTCAAAGTAAGGCTGGATTTCTTTAACTGTCCGAAAATTTGCTTTATTTAGCCGTGTATTTATTTCTGTTTCGCAGAATCGCTGTTTCTACCAGTATGATACTTGGATTATGCTTGAGCGATCGACAAGTACCGCAACTTATCTCAATCTACCGCCTTTTATCGACGCAGTTGTCTTCTCTGCTAACAGCCCTCGGCCACCTCCAGGTGTCAACTTTTTGAAACTGTTCCAGTTTTGGAAAGAAGAATAATCCCAGTACCGTTATGAGGTTAACTGCCGTTGAAAGGGTCTCCCAAACGTCCCTAAGCAGTTCACAGGTGGTCTTCCTTTAAGTAGAGGTAAAAGAGACCCAGGCGAAATGAAATGTTTATTGAAATTACCAGAGATCAGCTTAGGGGATCACATGATACGGGGCTTGGGCTTATCTTGTGGCATCCTCGCGTCTGTAGGGTATTTTATGTGTTAAGCCTAGCTCACTCCATGTAACCGGGATAAATAGATATTCTGGTCCATGGGTGAAACTGGGTTTGATATTCTTTTCTGATAGCCAGGTTGAGTTCGCAGCCTCGTCGGTGCCCTCATTCACTGCATCACCTCTGCTCCTTCTTCTATCTACTCTGCGCTCGGATCTGCTTGTTCTCAAGGGAGCTTTACTCATTTTCTTCTGTTATAGAGCTGATCGGCTGTTGGTTACCAGTTTTCGTCTGCCACAGTAAGCGCTCCGTGGTAATGTTGTGCCATCAAAGGGTGTTCCTCTTACGACAAAACTCTCCTAATTGGTCTACTGAATAATGTGTACGTTAAGAAAACGTCGTCCATTATGAGCCGGAGAATTGTTGAGTATTTAGGAGGAGCTCGAGTGGCCCTACCGAGCTTTTGTGTACCATTGTCTTCGTCTGGAGATACGCCTAAATACTTAAAAATGCGCCACTTCTACGAGATCTAATGAGCCGGGACCACAGAGTATGTTTCCCATAGAGAAATAGCTTTCAATAGCTCCCGCAATGGGTTTTCTTGAAGAAAGGAAAATTTGAAGAAGCACCCTGAGATCCCCATCCTCTCTTGAGCCGTATTTCAGGTTTTACAGGGTTGTGTACTGGAAATCGTTCGGGAAAGGAGCAAGGGTAGTAATGGCATGAACTCCTCCCGCCAGGACTTAGAATGTCCTCAGAGTTAAAGAAATGCTTCGATATTCTTCATAAAACCCCGGGTGTTGGCACAGGCTTATCACAAAAAAACTTTCCTTGGAGATAGATAGGTATTCAGTTGTTTCCATAACTCTGAATTCGGATGGAAGACCAGAATTCACTTTTGCAGTTTGCAAAAAATTGGTCGACTGCCCAAGTCTCCCACACTAACCTTTGATCGGGCGTCTTGACAACATCCATGAGGATTATTCTGAGACCACTTGCTCCAGTGAGAGCTATTCTAACATCTATTATGTAGTCAAGAAGTTTTTTTCCAGCTCTAATGATTTTCCTGTCGTCCTTTTCTTTTTTTAAGTTTTATTGCTTATGCCACTCCTTTGCCTGCCCTCTCCGTTTCCTGGCTTTATTCATAACCGTTCCTTTGTTCTATTCACACCTCTACCCTCGTCCAAAAGTCATTTGGGTAAAAGAATAACACTCGTGGAAAGAAAAAGTAAGATAGGAAAAGTGTTACTGGATTAGGTTTTGGATAGATGAAAGACTTGGAAACACAAGGATTCTCGTGAATTTCTTAATGAGGAGGAGGTTCAAGCTGAGGAGTTGGCTCAAAATCAATTACAGATCCTAAGTATTTAATGGTTTCCAACATAATGAGTGAAAATGGGTTCAAACTTTGGTTTAGGGTAGACTGGAAGTGTTGGAACAACACAAGGTCATGGCTACCCACAAGCATGACTTGTAACGAGCATCAATATGTACATTACGCTACCTGTACTGCTTACGACCGCCTGGGAAGATGGGCCGACTGAAGGGAAGTTGAGTTATTCCCTAGTCGCCTCCTGTATTATGTATACTCTGCTCATGCAAACTAACTTCCTTATTTCAGTTTCTTTATCCCTCTATCTTCCAAGTGAATAACCCCTTCTAGGATTGACTGACCCCAACCATTTTCCTCAGTTTTCGTCTTCTATGCGTTAAGTAGGTGAGTTTCAGAAAAGCTGTTAATTGCTTGGATTTTAGCAGGGTGTAATGTTCAAAGCCATTCCTGAGAGAGTGCTTTTCCTGGCTGAGCTCATGTTTTCCGATCTATGGAAGTACGATCATGATGGAGCCTAATCTCCCGACCACATTGCTACCCCAAGGGGAACACTCTCTCCAACGTTTCGATAGCTCTTTAGGAACTTGCTACACCTTCTATTTTTGATTAGACGGAATGTGCATTTCCTGCTTCCTCTTTTCCACAATGCCCTTGGACTGCTTTCGGGTGAAAGGGGAATATTGAGAGGAAGAAATCTGGCCTAACCATCTGATGTCGAGGCGAATGAGTAAACGGTCTCAGAATGAATACTCCAAAAATTCTAAATTTGCCAAGTTCATCAAGAGGGAGAAAAGCCTGTCTGGTGTTCTGAAGAAGTCGTCCTAGTCAAGAGTTTTGCGAGTAATCTTCCTGGGATCTAAGATCACGGATAAATGCCGCGATTGGATTACTTCAGCTTCCGCCTTAGTTAATCTCTCTTGCAAGCTTAGAACCTTGACAAAAAGCTTGGACGATGACGGAAATGTGCAGGGTAAGGCAAAGGAGTCTATCAGTCCAAAATTAGATAAGTTCTTTGGAGGGGCGTCCCTGGCACGAGGGTCTGAGTACCCGGGCAGTTTCGCCATCAGAATAACCTCTGGAGAGATAATTTGATGAGAGGCTTTTCAGCTCTAAGCTTAATCCGTGCGTTCTAAGAGTGGTAATCGCATCGAAATCAAATGGCGCAGTATCTATGATACAGCAGCAGCAGTGAACGTGCCTCCAAACAAATTAGAATCTCACACGAGGAGTGCTCAGAGGCTCTGAAACGATTAGCGGCATCAGCTTTTCCGGAGACATCAGTTTTATCAATGCTTCTTATCCTGGCACACGTCTTCGATACCCGTCGCATACTACTCTCAGAAGGATCGGTTCGCTACCGACCGATCGCTACTTCTCCACTTCCATTCGATCCACTTTCATCACTAGCTCGGCCATATTTTAATCCCTCATCTGGCCTTCGTTGAGAGTCCACGTAAAGTGGAATTCTCTTCCTAAAGAGTTTTTCATGCTTGAAGGTACAGTTCATGATAAAAAGGGCTTACAAGAGATATCCCGCTAGGATGAATTTGTGGCCTCCATATACAATATGTGGCGCTGTCGGGTCGGAGAACTGCCTAGATATGGCGTTATAAGGGCTCGAAGATCGCACCATTTGTATCCTCGGACGAGTTACACCCGCACTGTAGAGGCTGCACCAATCACGAGGAAACCCATGCAGGTAGTTCAACCAATTTGCTATTACCCACAGCCCACACTGGAAGGCAGCTCTGTACAGCTTTGGCTTGATGTAGTAAGTGCAACAAGTGAAATCTCGTCCGAATACGCCTTCCATGTTATGTCCGCCACGGTGATCTCGTCCAAGCTCTACTTTCACCTCTTTGGGAGTCTTATTTTTCTCGAAATAGACGAATTTACTTGCTTTTCTCTCTACCGATGAACTCTTCCCAACCTATACATCCGCTTCTCGACTAAAAAGGGGTAATGCGAAATTATCGTGAATTGTGCCTTCGAAGCGATTCTTCTGATGCAGATCCCATCACAGCCGCCCTCTACGAATTCTTCCGACTTTTTAGAAACTTCTCCTATATGCCTCGAATTGAGCAATAAGTTGAGACGAGGTCCCAGCATTGTAAAGGGAGTACAATCATTCTTTGAATGGTTTTTTTAAGGTGATTACAAGTGACTTACTACTTTTCCAAATGCGTAGATAGTGAAGTTTGCAGAGGAAGGCGGGACTTTCGCGTTGGGATGGGTTTTCTGGGTCGTTCATCTCGATTTTGGAAGAAATTTCAGTGAAAAAGGTCCTTTTCTACCGCAAAATTATTGGGTCTCAGAGGCTCCAAGAGGAGTCCATCCATGCGGATTTGTATTTACTAGAAAATTTAAGAGGGATTAAGCAGAATCTACAAACGTGCTGTTTACCAATTTTTTTTAATATCCTAGATACGTAGGTGTTCATCTGATTAGCAAGGTGACTGAGTTTGTTTTTTTCTAAGATTAAATTAATCTTGCTGGAAGTGACACTTTGTAAATGCATATGTAAATAAACATAAACATACTCATAAATATGCATGCATCAATGTAAATATAGATGTACTACTACATTCTTGTAGTAGTATAGTGGTATAAGGCGCACTAACACATCCTCATGGTCCTGGCATCGAATTTTGCACTCGTCTAGGGCGTCATCCAAACCTTCCATCGCTCCGCGGTCGCTTAATTGAAACTAGAATTGTCTGGGAGAGTTATAGCACTGAATTGTAGATTGGTTAGCCACCGCAAGTCATTGCATAGACCATACACACATTGGAAACACTAAGAATGGAATTTGAATGAAGGGGCGCATCTCAATAACGGGATTTTAGGCAATAATGGATGTAAGAGCCTAGAACGGTAAAAAAAGAAAAAAAGAAAGAAAAGAAGAATTAACAAGAAAAATGCCAAAATTCTCTTAATAGTAATTGTCATAATTCGAAAAATTAGTAAAATTAGGGGTTGGACGAGAATGTGACAACGAACATGTATGGGAGGGATTTTTGGACGAGCTGCCCGATGCGTGTGCCATTGCATACGCTGGCTGCAGTAAGCTGCCTTCGTGGAACGGATGGGTCTCGCTACGAATGGTGCAACCTTTGACAACGCCGTGAGAACTGGGTGTGGGTATGACCCAATACTTGATGGACGTGGCGAAATCCTTGGTGATTTAAACGACCCTGGCCCCAACCATTTGGGCCCAAATTTAAAGTACGGTAAAAAAGTAGCATCAGCTGGCCCTACTTATCCAATCTACTTGAAACCTGTGCCCCAATGATAGACGGCAGAGTCGTTTGAATCTCCACGAGTTCTGCAATTTCGCACGGTTTGCCACGATTGGGATCCAGGATTGGGTCAACGTTCCGATTCGTCCGCCCTAGTTGAGTACGTTGGTCGAGCCGGTTTTGGGGCCCTTATAAGTTCCTACATAGGCTGTTTTCCCGCAGCGTCTCTCGTGCTTTCTTCAGGGGGCATAGATTCGCCCTAGGAAAACCTCGGACACAATTTGGTCGTGAACTGTGCCTCTTAAAGGTCAATTTTGTATAATTTGAAATTCTGCTACTGTTTCTATTCAACCTATTAATCGTCCATATTCACTCCAAAACAAGTGTCCCTGCCCATGGAACATTCTGTGTGCCGTGGCTTTGGTTAAAGCTTGAGATAAGCCGTAGGACTAACTATTATTAGAACTATCTGCTCTCAGTGTTACTAACAGCCACAATGGAACAACAACGAACGTAAAGTAAACGTTGGGCATGTGTGTGGTTGTTGCAGTTCAAACAAAAATATTTACGATACGCCTAACGACGAACGGTCTAAACAGCGACTGCTTCGTTGGGCGTTTGTTGATTCTGTCGACAGTCTGTGATTGTATGTGTGTATGATGCAACACACAGTGCATGTGCTTGCTGTTTTGGGAGGAAAATGATCGTTTTGTTTGATTAAATGCTCATATTTGCCTTCATAGATGGAACGCTGGAAGCTTATCATTTCCGCTGAAAAAACAGCAGTGTTTCCAATTCCCCTGAAGAGATAGAGGTGTGGACGGTGTGGTAGTGGAAGAGGGGCCTTTGCCCCTAAAAAGAGATTTTCGAAGTAGTTTTGAGGAATTTCTTAGAGTAGTAATCAGCTCTCCTATCTTCACCGACTTTCCAAGCTGGTTCATCTCTACCTCGTCTTCAATGAGGCCACGAGGCTCTGAATTATGGGCGAAGCTTTTGAAGGGATTCGAACGCGAATCCGCACCCGACGCACTGCGCCCGTATCCCCTACACCATGAAGTGGCTTCTGGCTATTCGCATGCTTTACTTGTTCAATACTATTGAGTTTTTATGGCATACCAGTATTCTTATCGTTCGTTTAAAGGTCATAGCGCTAGAGGACGTAGTAGAACCTCCCTCAGAAACTCCCGACGCGATTTACATTCAATACATCGAGCGATAGTAAGACGTCTATGTGCCCATCTCGATCCCCAGTCCCACTCTGGCCAACCAATTCATCCACCTGGTTAGGACCGATTTAGTAAAATCCAGCTCGTTTGGGAGTGACAGTATGTGTTTGTTCACTAACTGACTGCTGGAACGGACGGGCTAACCTAAAAAGCGATTCTTAAGATCGAGCGGGTTGTTCGAATTTCCTGAAGAAAGTAGTAGAAATGTCGAAGAACTATGATAAATACTGGGCACTGTCAGAGTATGCGCCGTGTACTTCGATCTGCACTCATAATCATAAACTTCTGAGTCTCGCAAATGTTGGCTGCCTACCAGATTCCACTAGATAACAGTGGTCTGGTAGGCAGTCTACCTCGGGAGGTCTTGGAAACCACATATACTCCCTTGGCGGAATGGATGGCTATTTCGGTCAACAGAAGTTTACAGTCTCGAGAATCAGACAGAAGCAGTTCTGAAGAAAGAGAAAGTAGGACTTTGGTTCTGAGTTGGTAACCCCACATGGACGATACGTTGATCCTTTTCAACAATATCGAGCAGCGTTTACCTGTATGTATGTCAAAGGTTTGGGCAGAAAGTTAACCGACATATTTTCATAGAGATTTCTTTCAAATTCTCTATTATTCAGTTATTTAGTGATGAAATGACTGAAGTGATTAAAGCAAAGGGGCTGGCACTTATAATGATACTGTAGTCCTGCACCCTTGCAATCTGAGAAATGGCTCTTTCTTTCGACCATAACGGCCTGCTGTCGAGCTGTGTGGACGTTTAAGTAAATTGAAGGCTTAAAAATAGACTTCATCCTTTTATCTCATCATCAAAGATGATCTAGCAAAGCAGCACTCATCCTGAGCGTTACTATTTCTGTAGTAGTCCAGTAACACCACGTGCGAGCTGTTTTTTGAACGCAGATAGCCCAGGGACTATGAACGTAGTTACTTTTCTCCACTGACTATGCCACACGGTGTTGATACTTCCAGAGGAGGAAGTCCGATCCAATCTACATGAATGCCGATGGCTTTCTAGCTTTTCCTTTCTAAACGGATTGATATTAACCTTTACAAAAGCTGAGGAGTTATATAGGCTTTGGAGAGACTCATTGATGGCTCCGCTCGGCTTTGCTATCACTTAATCAGCCTCTTCCGTGCCGATTGCAACGTTGAGCTTCTTTAGCAGAAGTAGTTACTGGGGGACTCGTATAAGGACCATACCGTATCGTATCGGAGTGGAGAGCTCTTTGAGATTGGGAGTGTTTGGTGGCCGGTTGAATAGCCAGCTGATACCGAACCTTTCTGGAGGACACAAACTCGATCTACTAGTTCCTGCATCCCATTATACATATCTGGCAAGGATTCAAGAAGCCACATCAATCCGGAATGAAGGCCAGATTCACGGCGCATCAGCTCCCAGAAGCATTGATCAATGGCGAACACTTCAACCACGTTATTTGCTTAGCTTAGAAATGAGATCTCCAGCAGTGCGAAACTTTGCGTCCATTGAATAGTTCTTGAAAACCCCATCAGATCACCCACATGTGGAAAAAACATATTTGCACCGATTGGGCCTCCGTCTCCGTCAAGAATTCTTATCTCCTCAGCCGGGGTTATTTTGGTCCTCCTACCCGGCGGATCCGTTGTTGAGGGGAACGATGCCATTTGATCGTGTTATTGCTACGTTATTTAACATTTCCTAGTTACCTCGCAGAGTAGGTGGCCAAACAAAACTGGGCAAACATCCAGGTCGCAAATGTGGAGAAAAACACGGACACCACCACCACCACCATCAGCCAGCCAGCCAGCCAGCCAGCCAGCCGGCTTGCAGCAGTGTCAGGCACCTAGTCAGCGGTCGCAGTGCTAGAGTGCTGTGCTGACGACGACGGTTCTAGTGCTCAGTTCATGGCGACAGCGGATATTGCCACGAACGGCGATGCCAAGTGTTTTCGTCGTCGTATGCCGATGACTGCCGATTTCTGCCAACAATCCTTCCACCGCACTGACATTTTTCGGACTGAAGCCCCTGATCGTTCTTTCGTGTAACACTCTTATCAGTTGATCATGCCAGGCACATAAGAGATGAAATTGACACTTTCTCAGCTCCATTTTCGCCCTAAATCTTACTCCACTTCTACCAAGACCTACAACTTCTTGGGTATTACCAAAGTAACCTCGCCATTAGGTCTATGACCAGTTAACTCTTCTACTTGCCCTTGCCTACCTTAGGCCTTAGCTCAAGGTAGATGAAGGCGTGTCAAGATGTTTACGTGCCTTCTAGGGCACACAGCAGCTCTGGGTAACATGAGATCTGTTATTCTTTAACCACTTCTACCCCGGCTGCTTCCATGCCCACACTGGGTTCCCTTCAGTCTACATAGTTTTTTTGGTCCTTTTTCCTATGCAGTACTATCCTACCCCTTCTCTACTCAGCAGAAGTCGAGCCTACGGCTTTCTCCAATGCTGAATACGTTGTGGAGAATGATCAGCAGCCACTGCTTAACCCCCTTTTCTTCCCGTACTCAAGAAAGAAAGTAATTTCGGCAGTAATTTTGACCCTCCTCTATTTTGTATCGGTATAACTCTTACCGTTGGCTACTTCTATGAAAGCTTATGCTGTACGTTATGCATTTTCGATCCTAGTGGATTCATATTTCACACAAATATGCATGCCTGTGGCCGTGTCCCCCCTCCCCGGGGTGTCCTGTTGCATGGGTCAACGTGGTGGGAAATTAATGAAATTGTGACCCCGTAAGTCAACTGACTCAACGGGGCGAGCTGAGCATGCCTTTGCAAAGGGCATGCAGTAGGTAAGACCGACAATTGATCAGTTTTACTTTGCACTGAAAGTAAAGTGAATAGGCGACCATTTCGGCTCGCCCACGCCCTCTGAGCTTCTTTTCCTTCATTCCCTGCTCCTACTGAATTCCTATCCAGTTGATTACCCTACTGAACTCCTACCCAGTTGACTTTTGTCGTTCAATCAATTTCTCCTTCATTTTCAAGTACGACAGGGCGCATGACTTGGCTTAAAGTGTGGTTAACATTTCGTCGGAGTACCATGTTTTCGATGAAAAATTCGCCTGTGAGTTTCACTTCGGCGACGATTGGAACCGAAAAAATTTGCGTTCATATCTATGTGACTAATCGTGAAAATGCTTTGAAAATTCGCATAAAAAGCCCTAATCATCACCATTACAACAGCCGCATTCCTGGCACTTCGCGGTTCGGCCTGACATTTTCCGACAATGTAGATGATCCCCTCGTCCTCTCGATCACAGTTCATGCAGGCCCTGAATTCATGTCATCTGAAGCTGTTCGTTGATTACTGCTCAAATCCTCAAGTTCTTCTTTATCCAGTCATTCTCCTTCCTACACTCTCTTTCCTGATACTCAACAATATTATTTTATGTGGCTGTCCCTTAAAGCTCTTCAAGTTGACAGACAAGGTAGCGCAGTGGCTAGAGAGCCAAGTCGCAGTTCTGTAATAAGGTGGATCGAACCCCGATGGTTCCACTGCTCGTTTTTGAATCTTTTGCCGATTGTTTGTTCGGGATGACAGAAAGATTGCTTGGTAAGAACACCGTTAAATCCCCAGGAGTACTTTTTCGATCCACCTAGATCTCCAATTGAAGCCACCGTTTCGAGGTGGAATCGGGGGCATGGCGGATCCGCCAAGTCAAGCCCTTCCTTTCACTTGTTTGCTGACATTACTGAAGTAGATACTGCAAATATTTTTGGTGTCCTCTTACATCATTTCATGAAATTGGGCTATAGTTGAGTAATCACCACTGATGTATGTCACGGCGTTGTTCAAACCATCTTGAATACTCACTTTCATCTTACAGTAATTTCATGTTTCCTTTAGTACCAAACTTTTCTGAAGAAATCCGGCATGAAGCTGATGAATCGAACACTTTCCCGTGCAGCGTGCTGATCGTTATATCATGCAATTCATCGGATTGCAATGCTTTATTATTTGTATGATTTTTTCTACTGGGAGGTCGCCGAAACAAAGCATTTGCTGCTGTTCCCCCTTCCTCTTGCTCATCAGCATGACTGGATGGATCGCTTTTTTCTTCAATGTGGGAGGGATCACGTTGGAATTTCGTTGTCGATGAATCCTAAACCTCTGACGCTTCTGCTTCACATCTGAATCGACTGCCCAGCAACTGAAACAATAATGCTCTGTAATGGAACGTTAGATGGGAGGTTGTAGTGTAGTTACAGGTACTATGTCATTCGGTACATGTCTGTAGCATTATTCCCTATCTATCTGCTCAAATTCCTATGATCCCTAGCTAGTTGTCTTACTCTGTGCTATGCCATAATTGGCTATCTTTGATAGTTGCCTCGCTGCGCGCCATTCATATGAGAATGGTGTCCGTCCCAGGACCTATATACTACCGACGGGACCGCTCTGATAGATTTAATCGAACAATCGATCCGTGACTTGATTTAGTCGAGTTCTTGCGGTACGTAGAACAAATTCCAAGGTTCATTGGTGATAGCTGTGACACCACTGTAGTTGTATAGGTAGCTACCCCGTTCAATTGTTTTTCAACTTTAAAGAGTTGTCCCCTACCTGCCCCTCATACATAACTTTGAATTCGTGAGCGTTTATTGGAAATCTTCAGCGAAAATTCGATCGTGATAGGCGTGTTCGTCAGTATATTTACTCACACTACATCACAATTCTCCCTGAACTTTTGGGTATCCTGGAGAGTCACGTGGGAGCACCTGGCCTTGCTCGTGTTTGGTTCTTTTCTCAAAGGAAGTAAGTTATCGTTCCTGTCAGTTGTCTTTTATGTTTCTCTACTCGGAATCGTAATATTCCTCGAAGGAGTGTTATGTCAACCGAACAGACCTAAACTTCCCATAGGGACTTACTGCCTAAACCGGCTGAAGGGTCAAAAGTCGAACGATCGATTCCTCACAGCTATTGAAGGCTTCCCTGTGAGCTCACTATAAAATACTGAAAGAAAAGCAACTATACTGCATCTACTGTAGTACACTTGTTGGTTTAGAAGCTTCCCTTCACCTTCCAAACTGTTCCTGCCCCTGGTGAAGCGTCCCTGAACGGCTGCCCTGAATCTATATTCCTTCGGAACCTCTTTTCCACCTTGTTCTTTGCTCTAAATATATACGATTTGTCAATAGCCGACTATTTTTTTGTTTCTTTGATCAAAATTCGAATCCAGCGATTTAGCTGTTCCTCTTCTTTACTTCGGCGATACGTCAGTGTTTACTGAGGTAGCGATGAAGCGCCTGCAACCTGACAGGAAGGCGCCATCGCTAATTCTCAATATCTGTTCTTTGTACAACAATCCTACAGCAAAGAATAGATTTTCTGTTCAACATTGCCGCATTTGATCGCCTGAATGGTCCCAACACTTCAACAAAATCTGAGATCAGGTCTTCGCATTTTCTGTGGACTTACTCTGAACCTCTTCTTTGCAAATTCTGTCTCAAAATTTCGAGTATCGCTTGATACCAACTAAGTATCTTCTCTTTTATTCCTTCTTTCACATGGAAACCGATTCCCAGTTTACATTGTCGGAACAAATACGATAATCCGTCTTTTTTTCGCATGGAGGGGGGGGGGCATAGTCGCTGATGTTCTTCAGCTGTGGAGTACCTGGCTAAAAAGCAGTTGAGAGCGTTATCATTACTAGGGAGCGACCACCGCACGACGTCGTTTTTTACGTGCCCTTCAGAAGGGAAGGGGGGGGGGGTGTAGTCATGGAAAGGTTGGAATGTGGTTTCTGATGGTTAGGAAACCCATAAAAAAGTTTTTCCACCGCCGACAAACCTTACATATTATATTTAGGAATTTTTAGGGCTCCAAATCATGCGTCCGATTGTTCAATAGTCTTTTTTTGTTAAGTGCAATGATCATTCCGATTCTACTATATCAAGGTACAAGCTACTGAACGTCACAATGAAACCCGCTGTCCTAATAATTTTGATATTACTGATCGATACGGCAGTGTAAAATGCTATACGGTATTGTAAGACACTAAATGGGTCTGCTGAATCGTTCACCTAGTTCTTCTTCTTGGGCAATTCAAGTAACTGGCAACTTTTGAACTTTGGAAAAGAGATGGAGTTTCTCCTGAAGGTTTGATATTTCTGCCCTCTTGGCCTCTCTCCCAGCCAGCTGTTTTTTAACGAAATCATTGATGGCCCCAGTACGTTTTAAAACCCATGTCCCCTTGCTTAATTCTGTGTTCATGTGGTTTCATTTTTTCTTTCAGGAAAGGGCTATAAACTTTATCAAGTCGAGTCATTCTACTTAAACTCGCCATAGGCAGATTTTTTCTTTGATTACTGTCGATAACGGAGTGTGCACCTCAACCACCGTGATAAGCTCTTATCATCAGCAAGTCACGCTCGTGTTCAACATGGTGTACGGTATAAGCTTTGTCTATTGATTGGCAGGCCTATCACTGAAGGAATCCATTCGCCACGTTATTCCTACTCCTGCTGATCGCCTTCGATGTCCATGCGGTTTAGGCCCTTTCATTTACCGTCAGTGTTCAAAATAGTGATTCTACCTACTTTATACTCCTTCACTATGTGACACAAGGGAAAACAGCCCAAATTCATCTGCTGTAGCACAATTGTGAACTTCGCCACTCTCTCCTTCACGGTTTTTTGAAGGGCTTCTCAGTCTTAGGGTCAGGCTTCCCCTTGTCCACTCCCTTCCCTGACACCTGACTACCCTTCTATGTCTGGACTGTCTAGTTTTTAGAAAAAAGGGAGCTCCTGATGGGCCGTTATTTCGAATTTATCTGTTCAGTCGTTAGATCTACTTTTTTGGGCGTAGTGCTCTTATGATTAATCATAGGCTTAGTTGTCTCTCCCCTACCCCCTCCGCCCNCCCTCCCCAGAAGCTTCTGTAGGCTGCCTTTGTTGGCAAAGTGTTTAATGATAATGAATGAAGTCGTTTTTTGGACCCTGGTAGAAGGCCGTTCATTTGAAATCACCCTCAAAATAGTTGATGAGTTTTGTTGGTACTACTGAAGAGTTCTCTTCGGATTCGATCCCTCTACCATCCATGTTGTAACGGTCCTGTTGATGTTGTCCCACAACTGCAGAATTTTGCGTGGGAAGGCATGACTGTTCTATGAATATTTTTTTAAAAAAAAAAGTCAGCTCTGTAAAATTTGCAAATAGCCTTTGAAAAAAAAAGTGTGCCATGTGTGGGGTGAGCGGCGCTCGTCGGTTGGTGGTTGCCTGCTGTTTGCGAGGTTATAATTCATGAAAAGGGTTTAGGTGCATGCCGCCCCGTATTAGGGGTAAGCCTCCCGGCGGGTAGGCTTAAGTTCCAGCATGTCGCATTGATTAACTTCAACGTCAGTGTGTGCCATTGTTTCACACTCAAACTACACTTCACTTTCACATTTTCATTAATTACTTTTTATTACGCCAATTCCTTCCCGATGACGAAAACAGGTGGGTTTACCCCTTTTGAAATTCAACTTCCTTATGGGCTCTTCATTTTCGAATTTTTAAAAATTGTGATNCGCATTGATTAACTTCAACGTCAGTGTGTGCCATTGTTTCACACTCAAACTACACTTCACTTTCACAGTTTCATTAATTACTTTTTATTATGCCAATTTCATTTCGATGATGAAAACAGGTGGGTTTACCCCTTTTGAAATTCAACTTCCTTATGGGCTCTTCATTATCGAATTTTTAAAAATTGTGATAGGATTTGAAAACATATTGTTTCTCTCTGATGGGGTAGAATTTCTCGATAATCGGGCATTTAAAAGTTTCTTACAACCTTTTGAAATATCTTCTAGGAAGAACCCTTTGCATGCGAAGAGGTTGTTGAAAAGGAGAATAAAGGGATCTAAAATTATTCGCATAATTATAGTTGTTATAGAAAATGGGTGTGTGATGTCCCTAGGTGGCTGTGTCTGGCACGTAGTAGTTGCTACTAGAATCCCACGGATAACTTATCCATTTGAGAATTTTTTCCGAGATATCTACACTTTTATGATGAGCTGCATTCCATAGCGCCGTCAAACTCGTCCTATTTTCTGATAACTGATGTATTTGTTAATCCTAGTAAAATTTATGGCGAAAAAACCCACTGTGTAAGGATCAAAGATCTTTTTAGCCTTGTGTCATTGCCTGGAATATTACCGTGTCCACGAGATCCTTCGGCCTCTTCCTCGAAACGGGAGACAAGACATGTGAACTATATAGTTGGATCAACGTAGTTTTTCGGACAGGCTCATGAGGGCATTGATCGCAACGCGATCACGTGCATGACAAAGTTCCGCTCAAGTTCAGAGAATGGTATTGTGGTGAAAGTACGGCTGCATTTAAAAAACGTTGCAAAAACCTTGCAAACGAATAGCATTCGGACGGGTGGACGAGTTTTCTTGAGTACCTCGATAGGTACCACGAAGCATGGGAATTTCTTGGCGAAAATTTATGTGTTCATTTGTATCTGAACCTTCAACATATGAACTTTCCAAAGGACTTTTTAGATAGCTTATCATTTATTTCCATAATTTGAAAGTAGTAACCAGTGGACGTGTGGTACCCATAGGGTACGTCAAGGACCTCCTGCTGTCATCCTGGAAAAGAAAGCCTAGAAAGCAGTCGTAGAGATTCCGTTTTTTCAGAACAAGCAGGGCAGTTCTAAAATGGAAGTTCACAGATCTCGTTCCTCTTCTCGCTTGCTTTTTTCCCTAACAGCTGAAAATTGCCGTTCCCATGCCGATTGCACTTTGCTCTACTCACCTGCTAAGGTTACCCGTCAAGTTGTTAGACAATCAAATAGTAAGGTCGTTCTTTCACAGCAGCTGAAGCTTTCCCACATTCACACCTGCTAGCATTCCAAAGCTCAGGCGCCAAGTTATAAGCTTGCCGTCGCGTGGAGAACTGTAACTTCGAGTGGTGAAGAGGATTTACCATCCAGCTGTAAACCACGGGAAGTAATGCGCCAGAACGTTCGCCCTCCAAAAGTCTTACGATTAATCCGTAGTGGCTGGTCTGGATTTCTTGTCTTGGCGACTTTCCCGTTCCGCGGTGCAGCCGAGCCGCTTTTGGCAGTGATCTAATTTTATAAATAGTTGGCTGTACCCTTCGCCAACTCACGAAGTGGTCGCATTTTCCACCAGATCGTTCGGCAGCCATTTTTAGACCCTAATCGATCCTAATCCCTGGGGAACAGTAGGGGGAAACGGTTTGACCTCGGGGCTGCATTTCCATCTAAAGGACATATCGTGATTGTAGGCAATTCATATTAGAGATAAGAGCTCTGTTAAAGAGCATGAGGGGGCGGTATAGGTGCAACCGGTATGGGTAACTTTGGGGTCATACAGTACCACACCATATAAGGTCAGGTCGTTACCATAAGCGGGTCCAAAAACGCCGTAGCTTTGCTACAGAATGTAGGACAATCTCTCTTCACTTTGAAGGCCTTCTATACTTGTGATAGTCACCGTAGTGATGTAAATTGAAAGAACCTCCACTAGGTTTTGTTCCAGGGTTGCGGTAGGAACTGTGCCGATAAGCAATGGGCTCGAACAGACAACATAGAAAGAACTTTTTCCGGGCGTTAATGTAATAATTCTCGATTGACAGCTCCTCACATTCTCGTAATTCACCATTTTCTTCTCCGAAAAAACGGATGACAGTCCTTATAACTGTTATAAATATTTTCTGATTGGCCAGCATTCCTAGATCGTCTTCCTCAATTGCATTTGTGGGGGTAGTGGGCCGACAGAGGAATGGATAGGATGGGAGCAAGCACAAATATGAGCCCGAATTGCTTCAAAGGCATTGAAAACAAGCGCATTTTCGGCGATTCATAGCTGTGATTCGTACCCCGTAAAGTTGGCACGGCTGGCGAGCGACGTTTCCCACACTCCTAAAAGGATGTGCTAATGGAAAACAAAAGGTGGCTGATGTTTTTTTTTCTCCGCATGTATGATATCTGAGACATGACTGACATGTTGTTTATGTCTCCCAAGTCTCAGATATCACATACACACGGGAAAATAACCAGGTCAACTTGGAGTTCCCCCATCTCTCTTCAATGGGTTGCGGCTGGGTAGCGCAGTAGCAGGTGTCGCGCCATGTCGATTGCACGCCAACCAGATCAAGCTCCTTCCAAGCAAGTCAGCTCTTCCGCCGAAGTACGGATAGTTTACAAATAAGCTATCTATACGAAAGAATAAAAGAGCTTGTTTGACCTTGATAGTCCATCGATCTGCTCTAATGAGCAATTGATAAGAATCAACAATCGACTCCACTTCATTCAACTCTTTTTTAAGGAGCTATTTGATCTTGAGCCGATAAATATTGATCGAACAGAGCCGATTGAATATCAATGACAGATTAGTCACTATCTGATTCAACCCTTCCTTCAGGAACCCTAGGCCAGTGTAACCTGGATACCTGCCTGGGTTGTATTTACCGTCAAACGGCTGAGCTTTGGCTTAACAGATTTGCCTGCAGCATAAGCATTCCGGGCACTTAAAAGCTGGCGTAAACATCGCTTTGGAACCATAGATACCAACCGATTATTTATTTTTATATTGTTATTCAGGATCACGTAAGGTTGCTCATATTCCTAATAAGCTAGATCTTCCTAGCGGGGATACCATCGTTTATCTAATTATGCGTCTATTTTTGTTCACGGCGTCATCTCAAAACAGTACCACCGCTGTGTTATCGATTTTTCTGAATTCTGATAGATAGCGAATCAAGAGCTTTGTCGTGACGCAGTCGTCATTGGTTGCAGCATTTCGGCATGGGCCAGGGGATACGGTAATGTCCGCCGCCTGCTTGCTAACGCCGCCGGAACGTTGGCAGCCACCAGTGGCGCTTTAGCAAACAGTACGGCGGCATTCTCATCATAGTGGGCTGATTCATCAAATGATATATTGATTGATTGGACCCTTCTAATTCCAATTCCTATTGAATTCAAACGACTGGGCCTAAGCACAAAAAAAGCTCAGGGTTTCATAGAGTAAAAGATCTAGGCATTCAGGGATCTAGGCATCGGCAGGCAGATCCAGGCACCTGAACACATTGCCACGATTCGATGAGGAAGTAACGTAGCCGTCAAAGTCTCAATTTCCCATTGGAGCAGATGAAAATCCCCTTTACAAAGTAGGTTTCCAAGAAAGTTCACGGGAACCTATACAGGCTTGTACCAAATTTAATCAGACCAGGTAAGTGTGGTGTGTCATAGGCCCTGTGGACTAGTAGATGATGCCCTCATCGGCTAAAATATTACTTTTCCTTCCTTCTACTACTATGTACCCTTTTTGTAGAAGAAACCATTCGAAAGGGTCATTCAATGGCTGTCATCCTGTTTTAGGGCGCTGGATGTATATTTAAACGCATTGGCACAATTATAAATATTTTCCATTGCAGATGCTATTGAAATTTTAAAAAACTTTGTAAGCCAAACTTCTTCGCCCAGTGCTTTTTTTCGGGCCGGCACTCCGAGAACTGAACTATTTGTCTTTTCGTGGGCTTAGGCTTGTATGGATAAAAACAATCATGGATGGCCTAGTGTGGAAAAATGAAGCAAACTTCGTTCCTCCCTTCCATGACCCGAGCCGA
>UZAF01019376.1:1770-24485 GCA_900617895.1 Haemonchus placei | reverse complement strand
AATGAGCCTCCTCCATCTGAAAGATAATGGGAGTTCCACATCAGCAACGATGCATATTGCAAGGAAATCTTCTTATGCAACTAATTAATAGCAGGTAATGTGAATCTGATAGATTATTTCTACCTTAAAAATTACTGAACTTTGGCGCAAATAAATTTGGGACACCCTGTACAACCGAGTTATACCTTGACACCAGGAGACAGAGCCCGGCCTTGGACTAGTACCATTACGGAGTGTCCCAAAATTATGGACGGCTATACTTAGCTAAGAATTTGAAGCTTCTGATCTGTAAACGAGAATGGAACTTATACACACTACACGAATGCTTACATCATGCGCAACAACAAGCTAAAGTACCCATTCCCGGAATCCTCACATGTTGCAGACATGTTTCCTTTTTCCGCCATTTCCCGGTACACCCCGCAGAATACGAACTGTCTCAAGAAGCAGAGCCGGATCAATGCGCCTATCACTATGCTTTTAAAGCACATCTTTGTCTAGCTTCACGCCGATAGTACCGAAGAAACCAGCGGCGTCTTACCATTGGATGCGACTTCCTCAATAAACATCATTTAGCTGTTCTTGTAATACTTCTAAGGGAAAGATAGCACTTTCAACGTTTCTAGATAAAACGCAGTTATTTAACTTGTTTAGGATTTCGTGAAAATTTTCGCGTCAGAGAACAATATGGAGGGGACGAATTCCATACTAGCGAGTTAACAACTTTCTGCAGTTTTCGACCTTATACTGTCTGTTGAAACGGGAAATGGAGTGGCACTTGACCTCCTTGTTAACCTTGCTCCTTTGCCGTCCTTTTGATCGGTCAGCCCTGATTACGATGGACTCGCAAACAGACTATTTTGATAGCCCCTTCTTTGGAAACAGTTCCCTTTCTATCCATTCCGGCTTTGCACTTGTTTGAATCCGGTGCTGTGCATCGTTTTATAGCATTTTTTAGTTTTTTATGAGGAACAAAAGAAATTTTACTATGCCTTCGAGCCTCTTGCACGCGAATGATTGCAAGTGGGCTTTGTATGAGCCTTCCTATCTAACAGATATTGAAAATCTCACTTTATTGAAAGTTCTAGGATGTGATGCTCACCAGTCGGGCCGACGGGCTTCCCTCCTTCTTATAGGTTCGCCCGGCTGCGCCGGGCGTTCCTCCTTCCTGTGGGGAATTTGCTATGCGTGCATAACACTTCGGATTCTATTTTTTCTTTGAAAGCTCTACACCCTCAGTATTAGCTCCGAATTGGGAGGAATTTTTTCTGTAAGCCATTTTCGCTGTGTCCGAATAGAACATCGTATAATATCACAAAGGCGATCATTCAGAGGAAAAAGGTATCCAGAGATTCCATCGCGGCTGAGTCTATTATTTTAGCAACCATCGATGTTCCCAGCCAACTCCTTGTGCCTTCAAGTTATAACGGTCTGGGTCTGAACTAACAGGATTTATTCAGGCCCCGCCCTTTGGGGCGGAGTTAAGTCCTGCAAACTATCATCAGTGTACCTATCCTGCCTCCTGTATTCCTACAAAGTTTGGTCGCTCTAGGTCCATTTTGACATTTCTCTGCACTGTGGGTGGAGTCCGGTCCTGCCACCCATTATAAGCGTTCCCATCCTATCTGGGGTACTCCTACCAAAATAGAATTTCCTTGGTCCACGGGGAAAGGAGTTATGAATTTCTGCTCAAACTCCGCCCCCTGTGGGCGGAGTCCGGCTCCGCCACCTACCATTGGTGTTCACATCCTGCCGCCTGCATTCCTACCAAGTTTGAGTGCTTTAGGTCCACGGGGACAGAAGTTGACTTTCCGCTCAAACATTTACTTCGCACAAACCACGCCCCCTATGGGCGGAGTCCGGTTCCGCCACCCACCATTGGTGTTCACATCCTGGCGCCTGCATTCCTACCAAATTTGAACTAGGTCTACTAGAACCGGAGTTATGAATTTCCGGTCAAACACACACATACACACAGACAAACCAACAGACACACTTAGCGCGTTATATATAGTAGGATAATTTCAGAACATACTGTAGATCGGTTTCGACTAGAACAATAGTGTTCCAGTTCGATTGTTTCCCCTGGCTGAATTCCTTTTGTTCACTTACTTTCGTTTTTCTTGATTTCTCAATTGTTTAGAAGGGCAATAAATAGTCCGACTCAATCTCATCCCCGACTCAGCCCCAGGGTTTGCAAATGAGCTCGCGCCTTTTTAAATCTACATATTCCACACATCACTGACTGTTTTCGATTATACATTTTTTCGTGTCATTCGAAGAAGAATGATTTATTCTACCGGATTCTGATTTGTTTTGGTCCGATTTATTTCATAACATCTCAGATCATTGGAAAGGGACTAATTTAACCACAGTTTCGGAGTTGCAAAAGCAGCTCAATAACTGTGCTTTTAATTTCGAAGTTCGAGATAGGAAGGTCATGCCTCAAAATGGACGATTTGATTGAAAAAGCCATCCATTCCGGTCATCCAATTGAGTTCAAGGAAAACGGTTGAAGGCACAGTTCACGATAAAAATGGTTTGTGAGTTCTTCCCTAGGAAAACCCAGTAGCTTTCAAGATAATAGAAAGGACGCTGCCGAGTCCCAAAATTTAACAGCTAGGGCACAGTGAGAGCCTCGTTACCAGATCGCCCAAACTTCCCACCCCTTGAGTGATGTCACGTCAGGCGACCTATAGAGGCGGTACAGTTTGCAATATTCGCTCCAGGACCCACACACATTAGCTGATCGCCGAGTAATGAGGCGCTGTTTACCTGCTGTTCCTTCACTCCCTCTTATTTCCTCAAGAGGCTGAAAAGGGTTGGCTTTTTTTGCTGTCACCAGGGTTTTATTATTAACATATACCTATGAGTGAATGAATTTCGCTCACCGTAGTCAGCTATTAGTACTAGGCTCCACACGTACGCAATGGCACACATTGTATAGCTCGTCCGAACGCCCATTATTCTTCATTTTTTTTTTGGTCCCACGCTCGTCTCGTCTTTTTATCGATTTTTCGAAGCTTTACTTCACTTTGGAAATACCGATTCACGCAGTTTCTTGGCCTACACCACACTACTTTCCATCGTACCTTCCATTTTTCGCCATAATCTGGATTAACCAAAATAATCGTGGACTATGCCTTCAAATTGCTATAAACTTCCGCCTAAGAAGCCCTCTCTAAAATAGAGCGATAGCCTGGAATGTTCACTCCAAGTTAGCTGATGACTTCATTCAACAGTTGAACACCGAACCCAAATGAATGAGCGCACGATTGTTGACAAAAATTAGAATCTTGGCATGCGTATCATGAGCGGCGTTATTCCATTTTAAAGGTCTGAAAATGGCAGAAATAAAACCGAACAAGAAACCCAGCTTGGCTCCTGTTAAAAGAAGCAGTAAAGCTCTTGCTATTCACTAGAAGCGCCACAGACATTCGATTACATGTAAAATCATGGGCGAGAAATTATGGAACAAACCCAATACAATCGTTTGCTAGAGCTATTTCCGTTCTCTCAAGACTGTACATTCTCATGAGACTGTACATTCAGCACAGAGCAGTTTCAATCACAGCAATCTAAACCGAAGGGAAATTACTCCACACGCTGCTAATTAACCAAAAATCCTTACAATATATAAAGCGCTCGCGTCTGTCTGACTGTCTGTCTGTCTGTCTGTCTGTCACGAAATTCGATATAACCTGAAGAAACACCTGGAGAAGTCGGGTCAAGTTTGAAATGAGTTGAGCAAGGGTAAGTGCAACAGAGCACATGTGAGCCTAGCGGAGCTCCGCCCCTAAGGAGCGGAGCATGCGCCGGAACTGGTCGGGGCCATGAGCAAATTCTTCTAATTCGCTCTCACAACAGTCCAGACGCCGGGAAAAATAAGCAAAGGTGAGGGATGGTTCAGCAACTAAAATAAAGGAAACTTACTGGCGGTGGGCGGAGCGTTCTCGCAGTGGGCATGCGTTAAGGTGAAGGCTACTTTTTAAAAATGGGTGTGACTTCGTTCGGAAACGTTCTAGAAGGGCGAGAATAAAGTGATTAGAGGTAATGGAACAAATATGGCCAAATTCTCGAAGTGGGCGAGGTTGGCACCAAAGTGGGCGGGGCTTAGATCAAAAATTCATAACTCTGTTCAGGAACGTTCTAGAAGGCGAGAAAAAAGTAATTAGAGGTAATGGGACAAATGTGGCCAAATTCTCGAAGTGGGCGAGGTTGGCACCAAAGTGGGCGGGGCTTAGATCAAAAGTTCATAACTCTGTTCAGAAACGTTCTAGAAGGCGAGAAAAAAGTAATTAGAGGTAATGGGACAAATATGGCCAAATTCTCGAAGTGGGCGAGGTTGGCACCAAAGTGGGCGGGGCTTAGATCGAAAGTTCATAACTCTGTTCAGAAACGTTCTAGAAGGCGAGAAAAAAGTAATTAGAGGTAATGGGACAAATGTGGCCAAATTCTCGAAGTGGGCGGGGTTGGCACGAAAGTGGGCGGGGCTTAGATCAAAATTCCATAACTCTGTTCAGAAACGTTCTAGGACGCGAGGAAAAAGTGGGAAGAGGTAATGGAACAAATGTGGTCAAATCCCTGAAGTGGGCAGTGCTGGCACAGAAAAGCGGGACTGGGACCAAATTTCATCCCTCCAGTAACTTTCTAGAATGCGGAAAAAATGGTTAGGAGCAGTAAAAAAGAAGGGTGGTCAAGTTTATAGTTGTTAGGGTTTGCACTAGGGTGGACGGAGCTATGATCAACCACTAATAACTCTGCTCAAATATGTATATCGAGCGTGATGCTCTCAGCAGATCAGCGTTCGAATCTAGAGAGAACTATCTTCTTCTGATCATCTAAAATTCCGCTGAATGACTCCATCGTGGATAAGTGGCCGCCGACATATACTGCACGCGTTAGTGTGCATAGACAAACTGGTATAAATAGAAGGAGCTTGTTCTCAATAACACGGGGATACGGTTCCATCTGCCAATATCTACACCGATACACTCTTTATTCGGAAGGTGTGTTATCTATGAACTCTCACTTGCCACGTAGACCACGGACCGGTAGATTAGCAATAGCTGGTTTTTCGCCACTTCAGACATGATCATTTTCATGCGTGCGACCAACCTGATACGCATTTGCTCCAATAAGTTCCGCGAGGTGCGTTATTTGGAAACGAAAACTGGAAGCAACAAAAGGATTGTAACATGTTGGCTAGAGACAAGAGCAGCCCAAATCGATTGACGCCAGCAAAAAGCTTGGAATGTGCGAATTCACACAGTCTCACTGAGAGATATAGTGAAGAATATCAGGCTAAATAAGTGAGTTCAAACTAGAAGGGGTTAAAACTCTGCTGAAGGTTGATTGTGGCTCAAACTTAAATGAGTTTCACTCCATGCGACAAGTGTCAGAGAAGCTCAAAAGGAATCAGAAAGACGTGTACGGATTGTTAGGCAACCATGCTCAAAGAACAGGACCTGCCTGGTATGGCATCGGAAAAAAAAAAGCAAAAGGGTTTAGTACTCTCTGAATTCCGCAATTTCCACACATCGCAGCAATCTACTACAGTCAGATCTTCAATCAGCAATCAGATTCCATTATAACCTGATTCAGATCTCTAAAATATCGAAAGCGAAATTTGAGTCGCGCAACTCAAGAATCAAACACGAATGAATATTTCTTGTAGCTTGACTATGATTGAGTTCGCCTGTGTACGTTTTGCTAACAGTAGTCATAAACATCAACTGGAGTACTTTGGCATGATGATTTTCAAAGAATACCATTGCTCCCAACATTGTAAGTATAGAACAGCTGCCTACATTGCAAGGGAAATGACGTTCATGGCTTTCACCAATCTTTCCGCTCTGTTTCCTGATTGGTAGATCTTATACCCATTGGGAAGTCAATAATCGTAAAATAATATTAGTTTCACTGAACCGCTCTGCAAATTGAAAAGCGAACCTAAAACACATCTTTGGCTTTATTATCGCCATATCACGAAAAAATAAAATAGTGTTGAAAACTACACGAAAAAAAATGAAACTATCCGACGCAATTCAAAGAATCCCAGTAAACTAGAGAGCAAACGAACCTGTACGTTGTTCCTTCCCGGGCCACATCTGGTTTCTATAAATGAAAAGTGATACAAAGGTTGACGTAAATCAGCGGGTATTCCAACCTTGAGTTTAGAAACATGAGGCTTACAGTTTTAGTGAACGACGATCAAAAAAAAAGCGCTTTGAGCTAACGTTTTAACACGTTGACGACGAGCCAAATTTTTCGTGTCTGTCCCGTGGGACGAGGCAGATTCTTTCTTGGATACTTGTTATTTCTCAGAATAATGAGTGAATACGCTCAAAAACATTTGAAAACCATCAGTACGAGAGAATATTCCGCAAACCATCCAACATTATTTATCACCGCAACATTTGTGGCTACTCAAGGTATTTTCAAATTTAGCGGTGATAAATTTGGATTAGGGGAATAGAAATAGAATCTCCGAGAATAGTATTATCTTTGCGAATTCGTGTCATCATGAGTATCACGGATATCGAAATGAAGGACTTCAACGGAAGGTTTCAACTGGCTGCTCGACAGCGACGAAGCTTCAGGTGGTTTGTATGGCGACGATATGGCTCCCGCAGCTATTCCTGACACTGATGATTATCGCACTGTGGTCTCAGATTATTACTACGACAAAGGAGCAGAGGACATATGCATGTTTTAGACACTTATAAGCCTAAATTGAAAATCTGCGCGAAAAAGGAGCGGGCACACAAATTTTGATTGAATGCACCGTCGCGCAGCATTGCGCGACATCGTCCCATGAGACAGATTGGCTGTCGCGCACCATTGCGCGACATTGTCGTCAACGTGTTGAGAGAAAACCTATAAAGACGGACCTTTGACTTCTAGTGAATCCTCCTGACAAGCACTCCCGACATGACCGACATCATCAATTTTCTTTCGTGCTATGCCTTCGTCATGAAAATCACCTGGACTACTTCTAGCTACCGAGCTCTGCGCACCAGACCGAGGTGAGATGCGTTCCACCTAAACCAATTCATCGTGTTCACGCAAATAGTAACAGCAATAACACCGAGGCAAACAACTGAATGCTCAACCTTCACTGGCCTATCAGTCTCCGATTTCGCTTTCACAGCCATTGTATGCGAGTGATTAGGATTTTCTAAAATAGTTAACGTATGTTAACCCTTACACTTTATCTGGAATCAATGTGTCAAACATGTCGAACGAATTTGACAAACAAATATACTTTGGTTCAGGGTAACTTTAAACTTTCAGTTATACAATTATGAGCGAGATATGAAATACGCATAGACCCACTGTTCTTTCCTTGTGCACGTTCACGTGAAAATTTAACCCCTTCCATCATAGTTGCCACTTGTTCGCAGACTGAACGAGAAGGTGCAACAGAAGAGCGGTCTAAATCACAGCCACAGAACAGAGATTAGATGATCTGTCAATTACAAATATACCATCGAACCAAAAGAAACACTTGGCGCGTTCTATAAAACCAGTTTGGCAAAGCTAACTAAGGCATGCACCACAACAAATAAGCTCCAACAAATTTGAAACAGTGATCTGAACTGAGTCCTCAAGAAACTTGGGTTATAGGATTTGATAAAATGAGGTGAATTCATGAAGAAAAATCATCCTATTAGAGGCAACATATAAAACGAACACACTCACTAAGGATATTACGCTAGTGCAGTGTGCTCCTCCTTTATTTCATTTATTCACCCCTACTCCTCCCTTTCCTTAAACAGAATTCCTAGAGAGCGAGTGACGGTGATCACTAGAACCTTTTTAACAAAGTTATTATTTCAGTTTTCAAAACCGGCCACATCGGTGCAGGCCACGTTTACCACCTCTGCCTTAAAAATACCACCCATGAAAGACTTCTTTGTTAGAAAACCAGTGAAGAGATAAATGGCATTCACAAATTTTGTCGAGTGATAATAACAGCATTATAGGTGATTTCAATGTAACTTCTCTTCTCTACAGCAGCGACGGATATATTATTACTTAAGAATCCCAGGTTACTGGCAGTCGTGTGAGTTCTGTCGCAAATGATATCGAAACATAAGGAAACCGATATCCTTCATTATAACGAGTCATAAACCCCGCTGGGTAGCGGCCTTAGTCGATTAGCAAGAAGTAAACCGAATTTTCATCTCCTTATAATGTAGTGCTTTTAATCGGTTATCGCTGCACTTGCCGTCTTAGCCAATGAAATACAACGAGGAGTCAAAGTTAGGTCGTAAATACCAAAGGTGTTAGCATCTGATGCTAAGCTGCTCCTGTTGTCTAAGGTCCCTTATCAACTCTTATCAGCTGTTATCAGTTCCTGTCACAGAGTAACAACGAACCTGTGTCACATCCTACATCACGTATCAAAATGCCCGGTTTCACTGTTACTGTTACACGAAAAGCGTTACAGACCTAGTGGCTCTAGCACTCTATAGCCAGCCCTTATAGCTTGTTATCAGTCGTTGTCATCAATAACCTGCGGTTCCTTCACATCCCTCATTAATCGCTAAAGTGCTAAACCTCCACTGGTAATACGAAAGACATTATAGAGCTCGCCTTCTATGACTCGTTATCCCTAACAGTAACTCTAACAGTTGCTATCATTTCCTGTTGAAATAACATCTGCGGTTCCTTCTCAACCCACACCCCCTCCTGGAGTGGCAAGGGTCAACGGTTACACAAAAAGGTAACTAATCCTGCGGCTCTCGATTTCTAAGGCTCCTCATGTGATCCTATCAACTGTTATCACTTCCCGTCACCTGACAGTGTTCCTATCCTGCCGCCGGTATCCCTTCGACGTTTGAACGCTCTCGGTCCAGAGAGACAAGAGTTATGACTTCCGGTCAAACACACACACCGACAGTACAACGGACACATTTAGCGAATTATATATAGAAGGATGTAGTAGGCACATACACTGAGGCTCATATGACGCACGAACTTCACTACTAAACAATGGAAACTGCATAAATCTCAATTTACTAGTTATTCAGAACTTGGTAACACCACCCACTAAATTCAGACGTTTCTCTCAGAATTTCCAAGGAGAAACAAACCGTTCATGTCCGAGTTTTGCTCGCTGGCTGCAGTAGCGGCCGCTTCTTCAGGAACCGGTGCTGAGGAGACGATTTCTTCTTGAGTGAAGGGGCTCCTCAGACTGAAAAACATAGCGTTCCACTATTACATGGTTCACTTCTAGACTCAACTTCACACAATTGATTTTCCAAGCAGGTAAGGAGATAACGTTGAATACCGATGAGTATTAGAAACCTCAAAAATGAATGTCTAACCAGTAACTGAACCGCGCGGTATACCAGGTCTATCAAACTTATTCACATTTGTATAAATGCATGATTGATTGTAATTGCTACCTTCAACTTTATAAACTTGAATAGTTTTCTCTTTGCTTCGAACCATGCTCATCTTCTACAGTAATACCCAATGACATGCCTGCCTGTTGGTACCTACTGTTTAGAGTCTGGAAATCTCATGAAACAAAATTTGACCAACTTGTGAATGAATGTAATGGTGATGATTAAATGTTCACCACAATGTCCCTCTGAAAAATAATGCGCAATTGAGTACACATGAGAAGGATTGCTGGGAACTCACAAGTTGGGCAGGGCCCAACATGTAGCAAATATATTTGAGCAAACTCTAAACTCGCTGGTCAGCAGAAAAACAATGTACTACGTCGTGTTGACGACTACACATATGACTTAAAAAGCTGAACTGCATTTACTTACACCTGGCGGCAGCTGTCATCGAACGCTTCTTCAGCCTTGCGTTTGACCGATTTGGCACCTGTAGATGGGTGAGAAAATTTATGAAAGTTTCAATTCGGTTTTATAAAAAATCGACCAGTTTAAAGTCCATGTGACCCATTACTTACTACGCACCTCCGCAACGATCAACCAGCAACGAATTCTCGTCGGTTTTCTGATGTTTTTCGATACTATCAGGAACACCGGATGAGTAGGTAGCCTGGAATGCATTGCACTTGAAAGACTATTGAGCAGCACTATTATTCGAATTCTATAATTCATTTTCTCTCTTGTAAAGCACAATAACCAACTTTTTTATTTCCCAAGCTTGTACCGACAAGGTCCGTTCGAGTATCAAGAGCAGCTAAAATAAGAACGTTTAAAAAAACCTCAAAAAAAAAAAAAAAAAAAAAAAGAAACAAAGTGAGTTGCACCGTCTTTAGAGGCTAGCATCTCCGTTGTAGAAAAATCGCACAATCGCTCTAATAAGGTCCGCAAGCGGTCATCGGTGCTAGGCGAAAGCACCCCTAAAAACCCAAAACTTTACCCACATGATAACAACAACATCCACACACAGGCACATACGTACACGTATACTGATTACAATAGAAAAGATTTAATCAAAAGAGAAAAGAAAAACGATGGAGGAAGAAAAAACAGCAGTTCAACGTTTAGAGCCAGTTTCTATTTGAAATCAAAAGAGAAACTTATAACGGTTGAAAAGACCTGAGTCACGCACAAGAAGCCTTCCAAAAAGAACAACTCTTCTAAAAACTCACCTTTTGTGAGTCTACGTACGAGCATGACTCCTGTGTGATGTTCCAGACAAGAGTTTGCTTTCATAAGTTCAGAAATCTGTAGACAGCTGCCACCGAAGATAGCATCCAAAAGGGTACAAACAAGGTCACAGGCAAACAGTAACATTCCCTAAGACATTCGTTGCTAATAAAAAAAGTGGAGAGGTAAACTTAGCGTTTCAAAGAGGTATACTCTGCAAATAGGATTGAGCAGTTCATCGTCGCGAAGTACTGAAGCGATGCCCTCAACAGTAGTGTGTAGGCTGTGTTGACGATATATATCGCTAGTTCGTGAAATTTCGAGTAGTGGATCACGCTTTATCCACATTTCAACCAACCCTCCGATATACCCTAAATGGAAAGATTTACCTTAGAGCTAACTGGTCTATCTACAGATAGAAAATGAATCAAAATATTTGGCAACCAGGCGGCTACGCACACTATTGCGTGCGCTGGGGGCTCTAGCCATACGGGACAGAGCAACATAAGCTTCTGATTTTCGTTATGAACCTTTATCATCTAAGCCTCTTCCCTAACACCATCATTTTTTTGGGATGTGAAATGGGGCTGTACTGTATATGGCCATGAGGAGTACTCCGATGTATCCAAATCAAATACCTATGCAGTCCATGTAGTCGAAGAAACCCAGTGTAGTTTGGGCTGTGTGTGGCCATGAACACTAACCTTGAAAGAACAGCCCCTTCGGGTAGTTGTAGGGATTTACACGTCTCTACAGTGTACGCACTTGTGTGGCCGGGCTATTGTAGAATTTATTTTATGAGGACTGAAGTCAATGTAGCGCGTTTGCTCTTGCGAATAAGGGACTACTGTGTGTGGAACCCTAGATACCAAATATTAAAAAATTATAGCCTAAGTTTTGAAAAAGTTTAGTGGTATCCCCTAGTTGCACACCTATGTGGTCAGGGTTAGTGTGAAGGTCAGATGTATAAACTTTTGCTCTCAGCCACGCCCCCTCTTTGCAAACGCCACCCACTTCAGACTTCGAACCTCCAGACGTATTTTTTTCTAAAACACATCTGAGGAGATTTAATAACTTCGATGTAAGCCCCGCCCGCTTCAGTGCCAATCCCGCCCAGTTTACCAGTTGTGGAATCCGACCACATTTGCTTTTTTACACCTTGATAATAACTTCGATGTAAGCCCCGCCCGCTTCAGTGCCAATCCCGCCCAGTTTACCAGTTGTGGAATCCGACCACATTTGCTTTTTTACACCTTGACACCTTTTTGCCGCATCCCAGAACGTTTCCGGACAGAGTTGTAAATTTTTGATCTAAGCCCCGCCCACACTGGTGCCAACCACGCCCACTTCTGGGATTTGACGTCATTTGTTCCATTACCTCTTACCACTTTTTTCCCGCATTCTAGAACTTTTCCGAACGAAGTTACACTCATTTATGAGAAGTAGGTTTCACCTTAATGCACGCCCCGCCCACTGTGTGCGGGACTTTGCTGAGCTTACGCATGCCCAGCACGCATGAGGCCTTTCTCACTCTTTCCACTTTTTTTTCCTGGCCTCTGCGCCTCAATTGAATCGAGTTATGAATACACTTGAAGAGTACCGCCCATTTTGAGAAAGCTCCGCCCACAGCACGTGGTTCCCCTCCATCTGATTTGTTGACCCAATCCTCACCATTGAACATTTTTTCCCGGGTGTCTGGACTTTTTCAAAGCAAAAATAAGATGTTTGACTGTTGGCACCGCCCATTCCGGCACATGCCCCGCCCCCTGTGGACGGAGCTCCGCAGAGCTCGTATGTGCTCTATTAATTTTGTCCTGGGCTCCACCCATCCCGAACTTGTCCCGACCTCTGAAGGTGTTTTTTCATGTAAAACCGGATGGTGCGACACACATACATACATGCATACACACATAGATACATACATACATACATACATACATACATACATACATACAGACACACCAAACTTGTGGATTATATATAGAGAGATACAGCATTTGTATGTCCACGTCATTGTAACACAAGATGTTTTTGCGGAAATGATAATTTTATGTTTTGTTCCCCTTCTTTTGTTTGTACATACTATTGTCAGTTCAATTGCTTTGGCTTGCTAGGAATCCCGCCCGGCTGTTGACAACGCCTTTAAACAAAGCCTCTTAAATGACCGCGGGAGAATTCTGTGTTTTATAAAGCTCATTTTACAAGCCGAACTAACGGAACTCGCCATAAACCTGTTTCACAGTGAACAAAATGGAAAAAGCGTCATAATGGCGTAACTGCGTTTAATAACTTTCTTGGTTGGATCATGCCAAATAAGCAAGTTCAGCAGATCATACCGTTCGGATGTTGTTGTAACGCACACCCCAACTTGTCCCCTTCATCCTTCTGCTTTTTCCAACCGACAGTTGCTGGCTTAGCATGGAAGATCATACGAACAGCTTCCGAAAGCATGCCAATTGCCATCTAAGGTAATAAAGATGCATTTGAATAAACTTAAGCGGTGTGAGCAGAGCAATAAAAAAATCAGAGAACTTTAAGCATGAAAACACGCAATCACCGGATAGACAATTTGCTCCAACTCAGAGAAGTACGAATACTTATCCAAGTGATCAACGGCATCTTCGACAATCAGAGTAACAGCTTCGTAGTTACGATCAGCAAGGGCGTACGCAATTAAGTAACGAACACTTTTCGCGATTTCCAAGCGACCAACCTAGAAAAGGAAATCAGTACAATTGAAATCTACGTTTAAAAAAGCTGACGGACCAGCTTTTTCTGTAGAGGAGCCTTCTCATTGAGAGCAAAATCAATCCTCAGAATTCGATAACAGCTCAACTGAAACGATATTGAAATTCGACAAGGATCACGCATAGTAATTTGGTATGATCTTTCTACTACAAGCACTACTCGTGAGAGCTTTGCGCTAGTAGCAGTTTCTAGAGTACTTCTCATTCAGTCACTGAATTCAATTTCACCGATAATAAACTCTACACATTCTTTCATGTACTGAAACGACAGTGCAAGAGCATGACGTTTTCACCACACAAAGAACACCCTGCCAAACAACGTAAGGGGACCTCTGTTGAGACGAAACTGCTTGAGCAGGCCCTAGATGATCGGAGCTACTCAATTAGACGAGTCTTAGCAAATTCCAAAAGAGCTCACAATGATTAGATCTCCTCATTAAGCTCTGTACCGTAATGAACCATTTTGTGACAAGCGTGGTGAACCGACTGGGCGATCTAGGTACCGCGCACTGTAGTTGGGCGGAAGGCACACATAACAGTGCTAGTATATATGTTCCCTAACTACATTGCCACAGCTTAAATCGCATTCAAGCGCACAGGGGCCTGCGCTTCGTCTCTGATCCCGTGCTAGTATAACAACTACACTTTCACCGCTTTGGTTGCTGGCATCTTCAAAAAAACATCTAGGGAAAATAAATTCTACACAAGGGAGCCAGCTGTAGAACGATACACGAGCCCAAGCCTTTCAGTTTCCTAAAATTATGAAGAACTTTTGGCACACATTTACCTGGTCCAAAATATGAAGCAGGTGCCGTTGGAAGAATGGTTCAGATGTTGAAGAAATTATTCTGTAAATATTGAAAGGCTTCACAATAGCCAAAAAAAANAAAAAAAATAACGCACACAATGAACAAGTCGAAATTGAGGCACAAGTATGAAACGATAGGGAACTAAAAACTTTAGACGTTCTCCTATTTCACTACACATTCATTGCAGAAAAATGAAGACCGAAAATCTAAAGCGTCTACGACATCGTGGCTACACTGTTGATTATGGTTCACTTGCTGAATACCATTGGCTTCCTTAAGGGTCAGAGAACTACGTTAAGCGCAGTTACGTAGCGTAGCGCTGGCATCGATTTTACAGTGGCAGCTCAGCAGAATAACGTTCTCTTATCCAGCTCCGATTTATGTTATTCCGTAATGTAAAATGTGTAATGTGATACACTAACAGCTAATACTCCCCTTCCGTTACTACTCAAGAAGAATTCTGACAGAGATAAATGACAGTTGTCTATGTACAAGAATCCGCTGGACATTTCGTAATTAAACTAATGTGGATGCTCGAAGCGGAAAACAATGTAAAAAATGCGGGTTTTTTCCTTCCCTTATTTTGAAAAATCTGGTGTTGCATACTAATAACAACAGCAGTAGAAATGAGCGTGAAACTCTCTTGGAATTTTTCGAAGTGTGAATTTTTTTTCCTGGAGAATTGAAGAATGCACCACATTGGCATGGAAGATTTTAGAGAAAAACAAACATCTACAATACAATGTTGTTAATATGAAGAGTAACGAACAAGCTATAAAAAAGAAAATTGAGCTGATAGCTAACACGAATTCGTAATCTAAGAAAAGGCCATTTTGTGTGTTACACCCGCACATTCCTGCCAACACAAAATGAATCGCGATTCGTTTGTAATTTTATTTCGTCCGAAATTTAACCTGGTACTGCGACAAGATGACGTTTTTTATTATTATTTATTAACACTTACTCTGAAATTTCTCTTGCCTCGGAATTCACAGATTCCTCAAAGAAATTGGAGCATTGGTTGGAGAGTTGCTCCAAGAGCTCGCTATTAGGAAAATATAGTTTTGCCAAAACCATTGCATCCCTGAAAAAATATGCGGTTCCGAAAATGAAACTCTAAGAAGGTTTACGAACGAAGACAACTCGTTACACCTTATTAGCTTACTCTGTTACAACAAATGAACTTTAAACCAACTTGCTAACGTGCAGTTTTCTGGAGGGGCAAACCTGCTGTGAGCAAATTAACATGAGAAGTACCGCGGTTCATTAGTTTAACTGCCTAGTGAGAAGGAATATTTCTTCCTTTTTTCTCAATGACCTACTTCAGAATATTCCTAAGGAAATTTGTGAGTGTTCTTTATACTAAATCGACAACATTTGCAAATGCCCACTCAGCGCATCTACCCTTACATTTCAAAGCACCGCCGAGAAAGTACGAAAGAGACCGAAGACTTCATTATGATTATTACTGAAAGGACCATCACATGCTTGAAACTAAACATATTGTGCTCACAATTAACCTTTCAGAAAAGGTTGTCATGAGCCTAAAGCTATGTTCCGTCAATATGATTATTTGGGGTGAGCCAATTTGTGTCCAATTGTAATTACTTCGCACCTTCCTCGCCCAGCCACTCACTCGCCTGTGGGGCTACCTCCCTTAATTGGTTGGCTGGCGACCTCTCTGTCAGACAACTAGGCTCACGTATGACAATATCGCTTGTGTGAGTGAGAAACTACGTTACATTTGAAGCATGAGAAATAAAATAAAGCAGAACAAAAAATATGAAACGCATAAACAATAAAACGAAAGAAGGTGTGGAGGCTAAAACAACCTTGAAAATATCATTGGAAAGGGGAAAACATTCAGCATTCATTCTCACAAGACGCCTGTAGGCAAACTAGTTAACAAAGTGGCCTTCCACACTTTTTAATACCTTGTATCGCTTTGTTTGGACATCGCCAGGAGGTCACTCGAAGGTATTTAAACATGTGGATAAAAGCATCATAAATCACCTCTGTACTGTGTTTGCCATCGCATGCAAAACACTGTGAGTTCTGTGAACCAAAACCTTACTTTTTCCGAGACCCTAGAGGCAGCTACGGCTACTACAAATGGACACACCCAAGTGCCAACATATGTTGGCGAAAGGCAGGTAATCAAAATGGGAAAGCATGACGTACTGACATACCGGATTCCAGACACATGCACATAGTTTCAATATTATATGAAGATTTTGAATTCTTACATTGTCGTGTCCTTACCGCATATTATTTTAAAACGTATAATAATACTATTGTTTCACATGAAAATAATACTATTATTATTAACAATATAATAATAAAGATTTCAATTCGCGAAATCAATGTCAATACACTGAGACTGCCAGAGATGTCACCAGCGAACCAATTAAGGGAGGTCACCCCACAGGCGAGTGATTGGCTGGGCGAGTAAGGTGCGAAGGGTAGGCGAGGAAGGTGCGAAGTAATTGCAATTGGACACAAATACCGACCCGATTATTTGCAGCCATCGCCACTGTTATTGCGGTCTCTAAAGCACTCGCATTTAAATGACTGACACTTTTCAAAGTGGGGAGGCCTTCATCACCAGCTTTGCACAAACGGGATGCATTATCGTGAACAGAAGCAAGGGTCAAAAGGCACCTACAATTTAAATCCATGAGCAGCCATTTCAGCTATTGCTGATTTGCGACGCGCCGTTGGACCAGCCATAAAATCACATATAAGTACGGTAATAGTAGCCGCTTCCAACATCTCTGGAGTTGGAGAGCCACCACGCGACAATCGCAGCATTACACCCATTTTGTAGTCATCCCATACTTCTGGACCGCCTGAAAAATAAATTGAAAACAGACGCAAACAACAAGAAAAAGAGGAGAGAGAGATATCCTCACCTTTGGAACAACGTAGCTGGAGCAGATCATGCTCATAATTGTTATCTTCACACAACTTTTGAGCGAATGTGGTCTATATAAGGAGAACATTTCATAAACCACTAGAAGCCACTAGAATCAATCACAAACTTACAACGTTCAGCATAAGACAGGTGTCAATGAGAGATACTAATTCTCGAGAACGACAATGCTCATTACGTTCATAGATTTCCAAATAGCTTCGTTGCAAATGTTTAACTGAAAATGGGCAATTTAAACAAAAGTCCCCATGTAGAAAAGCTAATGGCTTTTGTGTTTTCGTTGTATATAGAATGTGAGGTAGATGAAGTGTAGCGTTCCCACCTATGTCTTGTGCTGAAGGCCTGCTATCTACATATCCACCAATATAAGCAATTAGTGGATCTCCCTTGACATTTTGATTTGCGCATTCTTTCTGAGCGGCTTCAGTCAGTTTATCTGGTAGCAATATAGACAGCTGCAAATAAACTGTAAGGGCGTGGCCCTCATACTCGCAGTAAGTTGCAAAAACATATGAAGGATGTTTACTCGGTGAAAATTTCGAAGAACCGTTCACAAAGATTTTTGGCTTTTTTGCAGTGTGCTGTGTTAAACATAAACCTTATATAGATGACTAAATGAGATTAAGTTTAACAAAAACAACCGGGCTAAAACTTTTTTCAGAAGGTCACGTCTCCGTCTGCTGAGTAGTAAACACTAGTTGAAGACTACTTGACTCAATAAAAGAGGGTTATTCTGGTTAGAGAAATGGACACATAATATAAACATAGCATGAAGAATATTATATCGAACAGATAGATACCAGGTTCGATTAAAAGTTATGTGTCCAGGTAGAATTCTTGTTGAAGTTTGATCCTCCATCAAACTGGTAAAGCGTCAGATCTTTTAGACTATTGTCAAGTCACCATATAATCACAAATCGAATTTTCAGAACTAAATTTTCCCATACTACTCGCTCGCTCTAAGCCATCAGCCAAGTTTGAGCTAAACTGAACTGAACAACCAAAACCAGTGTTGTTTAATGAATGGTAATGATGAATAGTACGTCTCACCTCGGCTTCCCTCGCTGCGAGTGCAGAGTTGAGTATGAACTGCGGCCTCTCCTTCAACCTTTCCAATAGAGACGGAAAGAAGTACACTTTTTCCTGACCGGTGTTCTGGGGCACCAGTCTCACTTTCCAAAAATCTGAAATGTATCCATTTCATTTTTTATTGCAGTTATTGATTTTTAGCAAACTTCTCTCTACCGTGTGGGCCAATGAAATGCATGGAAACCAATGTTTTGTAAGGAGTAAAGCTCAGATGCATACCTGCACGCTGATCAGTTGTCGAAAACTCAGTCATTTTGCAAGTAAAGTAGAATGCTTGCTCTATATAGCTTTGAAAATACAGTTGTTGAGGAGTGGGCCCAATCGAAAGGCTGAAACCAATGAATTTTTCACCGCAACCAACAGAAAGCAAGCGCAGAAACTCGGAATCACAAGCAGACGAGCACGAATGAAAACATAAGAACGGGCTGATGCGCAAAGATAAGGCTAAAAAACCAGCGGGGAGAATGTCAAAACCTAAATGTCGATCGTTCGAATGATGGAGGCCTCACTACTGTCGTTATTGGTAGAACATTCCAAGGAATGAAATGAAGAAAAGGGCGAGTAGTTTTGACAGTAGGCGTTCTTTCCCTTGCCGATTTCAATTAGAGATTAAACACCGTCAGTTATCTACGGGCATACCAGTTAACATTAAGTGCAGCCGGAAGATTTAAAAATGGCGTCTATTAAGCACTCGTGCCCGGGAGCTCTTCTAGAATTGTATTGTTGTGCACGATTAACACATCTAAATGGTTAAGGCAGTTATTGCTGCGATCATGACATGGAAGCGGAATGCTAAAGAGACTTCGATCTATGTAGGCTTGAATCATATAAGATGAAACGAAACTATAGCAGAAGAAAAGATGTTGGGATAAAACAAACTAAAACTGAATGAAACAAAATTGCTCTTCTTGCTTGCCTGCCGCAGTCACAATTTTACCAAAGCGGGCAGTGGTTGGAGTGTGGCTAAAATACATTTAGGAGGGAAGATTTGCAGTAAAAGTGATGATCAAGCAGCACTGAACGAAAGGAGTCAGATAGCCGTAAAGTATGAAGAAAAGAGGATCATAACAAAATAATCCATTGATTGCTTACGAGCCATGAATCTGTAATTGAAGGTGTATCGGAAGCATTATGGTAAAACGAATCAACTCTCCAAAGATATGTAAACTGAGAACATGTTTTATAAGAGCTTTACCTCCTAGCGGAGTGTGAGCAAACAAATGACAGGTTGATAGATTGCTCAAAATGGGTAGAAAGTCTTCTAAACAGACGCACAAGGTACAGTACTGAATCGTAGCTATTTCGATGCTTTTTGAAAGAGACAAAGTCTGGTCTAGCCTACAGGTCTACAAAGTTCGGCTGGAATTTTACCTCCATCCAGGCTTCAAGCCAGTTTGCAGCACTTAGCGATGTGGGAAGCATTAAGGAAGGGCAACAAACATTTCCAAGTCAAGCAAATATGAAAATCTACTAATAAATTTGCTCAACTCTGAGACAAATCTCCAACCTAAGCGAGATCCAGAAGTAACTAGCAAAAGGTGAGTGACGGTGAGTAAATAGTGCTCAACAACTGATTCTAGCGATTTGAAAACAGGTGAACTTGAAACTAATCCGAAATCCTTTCGATTGAACTCAGCGTCGCTGTTGGGATGTCATAGTTCTTTTGGAAGGTCTTTATTTTTGGATGTATAGATCTCGATTAATCCACGTTTTTGCGTCCTCGGCTACTCTTGTGATATCGATGTTAACCCTCTTGGAACAAAACTATCGTGATGCAGCTGACTGAACATGAACCCGAAATATGGAAATTGTGACGGCGCAAAAGCGAAAAGCAAATGGTAACTGCGGCACTATAAGATTTGGCAGCAGTCACAGTGAGAAAGAGGACAGCTTTAAGAATAAACTGCACAAACATCTATGGCGTTATGGCATATCAGCGGTCGGAACAGGGGAAAGATAATCCTCGATGTGGGTGTACTTGTCCATAGAGCTTCATTTCAAAGTCACCACGTCAGGAAACAGAAACCCCTTTTCAACAAGGAAAAAATAGGTGATGACGAGGAAAAGAAATATGATTCTAAAATATGTGACCGTTTGGAAAGGAACGAACCTAAGATATGATGACGGCACACACAGCCAGACATAACAAAACAAAACCCGGCAAAGAGCAATGTGCAACAAACTTATCTCAAAGCAACAGTAAGCAGTAAGCCTTACATAATCGCCAACTAGTTGGCAGGCCAACAACATTCACAACTGCACATTAGTCAGCACCAGCTGCCGACACATTTGCAATACATAAGGAGAAGAAGTGATGGCAACATTGCATCCAGGATAACTACACCATACAAACGAGACCACGTCTGGAGCATACCATGCAATTTCACGTGACCAACACGTCACAAAACTGTAAATCGTGGCAGGACCTTTAAGCTCCTTCCGGATAGTAGTCCTTTGGTACGATGGGGAGCAGTGTCACGGAATGTTTCAATCGCTCCAGATCATTAACATTAAATTGGTTATTTAGGGAATTTCCGGTATGTCCCAGGCCTCTCACATAGTTGATAGGTCACCCAATTGTGGATGGACACGGCAAAAAGCGGGGCAAGTTTCGTGATGATTTAAACACACAGGGAAAAACATTGGGGCACAGGCTCAAAGCAGATTGGATAAGTAAGGCCAGCTGTTACTTATCTACCCTACTTCAAACTTGTGCCCTAATTATAGACGCCTGAACTTGACAAATTACTGATGGTTGACGCACGTGCAGGGTGTGAAGTGACGTGTTGAAAAAGATTTGGGATGAAAATGTACAGGAGCAAAGCAATTCCTAAACATTAGGCCTAGAATGCTGCCTGTACTGAATTCAAGCAGGACCAGTATCTAACAGATTACAGTTTATACGTTTGAAGAGAAATGAATCAATGGGGAATCGAATTTATAATCCTTCCTGCACCGCAGCTTTTTGCACAATATAATTTCTAGACGAATAATGGAAGTGGTAGTCCACAATAATGCAGAAGTGAGAAGAAAACGCGAAAATGAGCGTATTTCATTAGATATAAGGCTTCAAAAGAACAGTAAAATGAGAAGTTGGGCGAGAATGTAACACCAGAAGTTTCATGGAATAGGTATTTGGACGAGTTGTCCAGATGTATGTGCCATTGCTTACGAATGGCTGTAATACGCTGCGTGCGTGCAAGGTGTGGGTCGTGGTGCCAGTGGCTGCTTCTACAGTTCGATGGCGGGCCCGAGAGCGCGCGCGCCGGCCGGAGGACTACTCGACCAGCGGTATCGGACAAGATGCAGGTGTAAACAAAGGGCAAGCGCCGCTCCCGGCCAGCGGACTATGAAAGCAGCCAGTGGTGCAACCTCTACAGCTTTCACAACGCCTAATAACCCGTCTGCCTTGGGTGTGTACGTCGTCAAAGCCGGCCTTGGGCCCTTATTACGCCCTATCAAGGCCGTTTTACGACCTGACAGCATCTCTTGTGCTATTCTCGGAGGTCAAAGGATCATGCTAAACCATTTCTGCGTGAACTGTTTTCAAAAGCCTATATTTATTTATTTATTTATTTATTTGTACGCAGATAAACAAACAGATTATCTACGTGGACAAATGCCTGCGATACAAATGAAATGACAGTGACAAACAGAACATATCAAATTCAAGAGTATAACAAAACTATACCCCAACAGGACTGCGAATAAATGGCACTAGAGAGGAGGCAATGTAGAAATAATAACGGAACCTCAACCAGGAAGCATTCAAGTTCCATCCGCATGTAGAGCCTTGATGGCCAGGCCTTTGAAAGAGTTCAGGGAAAGGCGCATAATGTTATCAGGTAACATTTTGTACAAAAGAGGTATAACTCGTGAGGAGAAATATGTGGAGCGAACCCGTGTTCGCGCCAGTGGGATTTCGATTTTAACCGAAGGACCTCTTGACTTGGAAGTGACTAGTTCAAAAAAATTGACCGAGTCTACTGCAACCGCACCAGTTAGGAATTTAAACGCCATCAGGAGATCTCTGAGCTTTTTCTCATCAACAGACTAGAAAGTGAAAAGATGCGGCGTCGTTCAGAACTATGAGGAATGTATTCATAAGTCAGCCCAGAACAGCGCATAGCAAGTTTGCGCGTAAAGCTGTTCTGGACACTTTCCAGTAGGCGTATATCCTTTTTCTTGTATGGACTAAAAACTGTAGTACCAGATTCAAGGATTGGCCTAACATAAGTCTTATAAGCTCTCATGAGAATCTGAGAGTCCTTTGAGTGGAGAGCTCTGAAAACGTTATGAACTCTGTACATGGCTTTAATACGATATCTCTATAGTGCTTATCAAATCCGAGCTTACTCTCGAATTTGAAGCCGAGATCACAAACATTGGAAACACATTTGAGCTCTGTGGTCCCTAATCGGTATTTTGCATTAGGAATTTTACCAATACAGGAAAATAAAGTCTTTTCATAAGAAAGAGGCAAATCCCATCTGTCGGACCAGGACTCTACACTATCAATTGCCGCTTGTAGTTCGCCAGAAACTTCCAAGTC
>UZAF01019373.1:0-17460 GCA_900617895.1 Haemonchus placei | reverse complement strand
CAGACAGACAGACAGACAGACAGACAGACAGACAGACAGACAGACAGACAGACAGACAGACAGACAGACGAAGCGCTTTATAGTAAGTAGGATGGGAACATAATGTAGGAGTCCATGTATCATACGGAGGGAATTAAATCGGCTAGCTCACCGTCGGAGAGTGCGGTTGAGATAGGATTTTGAATGTGTTTTGATAAAGGAAGCAAGCTTTGTTTGAAAAGCTGTTTGCATACTAACTCGGCGCTATTAACAAAAAAGTGATGTCTGAAACTAGAACGAGCTGCACTGAATAAGTAAAGCTTACTCGACTCCCTCTAGTAGCAATTCGCAAAAGCTGGAATGACTCAGAGCACTTGAGGGCGATTTAACCATTTACCATGACCACGACAACATCATTAATTTTTGTCCTGAACAGAGCGTTCCAAACCTGATAAGATTACGGGACAAGAAGTAAGGCGGACAGCCAAGAAAAACCATAAAAACGAAGAAAAAATTCGCGAGTGGAGCAAGTTCGTACTGCCTCTGTGCAAAACTGAATTGATTGGTCAACACTGTCGTGCGTACTCTAAATTTGGCCTGTCGTCGGCTTCGTAAACCGTGACAACTTGGGACTGGGCGAAATAGTTCGTAAAGAACAAGTAATAAGAAGAACAAGGTATAAGTTTTTCTGGGCTGCAAGTGGGATTTCATGAAAACCTAGACCTACTATCGAAGGACGACCGTGGGTGAAAACCATTCACATCATACTAAAAGTGTTCATAATTGAGGGCAAGATGCAGCACTCTGGTATTCTTGGGCCAATAAGGGGCCCTTCAGTAATCATACTATTTGTGCATCGTAGCAATATCTGATGGTAAAAAGGATAGATATAAATAGGGTAAGTGAAACGAAAACTTATGCGGGACACCTGTAGACTGTATTTTGATTGTAGAATAGGAATCGTTAACATTGATGAAAGGTGCGATTGGAAGGAAACTGTTTGGTCTGTTTGCAGTTCTAGGCTCGATACCTACTTAGATCCGTTGCCTTCAAAAAACGCACGTGATACTATCAAAAGCTTTGATGAAATCGAAATGCAACTCGACAATCGACTGGTTTGCTGTTAGGCAGTGGGCATAGAGGACATGCAGTCAGTGGGTGTTTCTAGCAAGCGTGTTTAAATCGATTCCACTTGAACGAGCCGCACTGATCATTAGTTAAAGTGGAATGAGAGCGTAGATCAAGAACAACGTCTTTCATCACGAGATGCTTTTCGCTCGATAATTCTGCGCCCTAGGATAAGGGGCTTTTCAGGATAGGCTCGACATGAAAGTGTTCCCAACGTCGTGGAACCTCAGCGGCAATGAGACTGAAAATGGATGAAAGCAAATAAGAGCTGAGGAGTGCGATTTCACTGACAGGCTTGAGAAGAACGTCGTCAGGCATAAGGTAGATCGATTAGGGCCAACGCGCTAAAATTTGCTCATTGTCGCTTTTATAACAATACAAATCAAGAGGCATTGGAGAGAAGCTTGTTCCGCGAAGTGCACTCATTTTTGTGAGAATATACCAAAACAAAATGGTTAGTGATAACACCAACTTCGTCACGGCTAGTGAATGCAGTCCCACCCTCGTGAAGGTTGGTTGCGAGATCTGTCCTCCGGCTTCAAATTTGCAGGTTTGTAGAGGTCAGATGGTTTACTCGATCCCAGAACGTTATTCTCCAGTGAGGTACCGCACCGTATTTGTTTAATAATTTGAGAATCTTGAAGTTTCAGGTCCTGTTGCGTTCGCGATCTTAAGTCTCTGGAAAGAGTGAACATTTTGAGCCATCGACGTCTTTTTTGTGCCCGCCTTTTCTTTGCTGAACAAGAGCATCATTTTTTCGAGACCACATTCAAAAAATGTGCCTTGCAAATGTTGATCCGGTTCATAAATTGATGCTCCAGGTTTTCCTTCTGATGACGCCTAATTTGGAAATTCGGTATTGTTTTCGCGAACTCACGTTTCTTTTAATTTTCTAGCATTTTTTTCTGTAGCTGAAGTGATGAAAATGCACTGTGACATAAATAACTGAACAATATTCCTACCCTTTTGAGCAGCTTCTCCTAAACTTATGCACACTTTTGAATCCCATAACCTAATAATATGTAGAGGAATTTAGAAGGGCTCAAATTGTGATCTTTAAGTATGGTGTATTGCAAGGGTTTGGCAAGAAAAATTTGGCAGCCAGATATTCAGATGTTCGCCGTTGATGGTATCACTGGCATCAAATCCGATAGAACGAAGGAAATTCGTAGCTCCTAGAAAGAAGCATTACAGAGGGAAATGAATTATCAAACGTATTTGCAAGGCATTGACTTCTCATGCTGACATACCATCAAAGAATGAACTTTTCATTTGCGTCTTCAAACAGCATAATCCACGAAGAAGACACACTAAAGCACATAGCACCGAGTATTACGATTGATCTGCGCTGGGAGCCAGCAGTTGGCTTCGAGAGTGTGAGCCTCATTACGATCGTTTCTGTCGTGCTACTTCCTTTTTCGTCTTTGCCATCCAGTTTGCAAAAACTGCAGAACCATTGCCCTTGAAAGCTCAACGTCTGAAAAACCCAGGGGACCACAACGAAATAAAGAAATCCATTTTTTGAAGCTATGATGTCGCGAAAAATACGCTAATTGCATTGTTAAATACCGCATGGATTTACCAAAATTGGAGAAGCCACCACTGAATGCACAAGAATTCACCAACATAGAATTACAGATCTTAAACTGGTGAAAAACTCATTGGAAAGGGAGAGATTTAAAATTTTCACTTAATTTTGGATGAATATCTAGGTAGATTACTCGAAGTCAGAATGCTTCTTTCGAATACAGAAACTAAAATTGCGAAATGAGTTTCCCAAAAAGGCCCTCGCTTAGACACAGTTCCGATCGAAGTGCACATCTCTCCGCACCAGCCCTTTGCAAGCGCAGACCACGCAGTCCGGTGACGCAAAAGTAATTCTACTTCTTGCCACGCGAAGGGTAAGAGGTTGCTTCTGGCCATCGTCGAAATTTTTCACGAGGCGCTTTTTTCCCAGGAAAAGCTCTACAACATTTTCTGATACTTGTGCAGGTAGAAGCTTTACATTTTCGTATATTCAACTCACCCGACATAGCACTTCAAGTTTTCTTGTTTTGTGTCCTTCCTTGGATCGATCCATCGCCGAAGTAGACGACATTAGCGGCCGTATTAGCGTCAGCGGCACTGCTGTCGGTGTTTGCGTTGGTACATGTTATTTCCTGAGCAGTGCTACGAGAAGTTTCTTTATGATCATGAAGTTTCCTCACACTACACCTTATAAGTCAAACAAGGAACAAATCAAATTCGTACAGAAAAAAATTGAAAAAAGTGAGTCCATAAAAACTCTATCAAGAAACTATTATCGTCTACACGCGAAGTGGGGCATACGAGAAAAACCCACCGACCTAAATAGAAGATAACACGGCGTAATACAAATCCTTCACTTCACAGGCACTTGGTGGTACTGTCATGTCATCCCGATCACAGTGGGATGCGGCGCGCGCGGAACAGACGTCCAATGAAACAGGTAGGAACATATTTCGTAAGTCTTTAAGAATCTGAAAATGGTACCAAGAAAGAGAGGAAGAAGGGGGGGGGGGGGGGGGGGGGGGGGGGGGNGGAGGAGGAGGAGGCGAGAGCATGCTGGTACTTTAACGTGAAATAATCGAAAATGACCTTATTTGGAAGCTCATATCAGATTATTAAGACCTAGGCAGCTGAATCTATCAGTAATGGTGCACAGGACGTGAGTATAACACCTATGTTAGGCTTGAAACTTAATTTTAGATCGATATCTGCCACAGCAACTACAATACCTCCTTTATTCTTCCGGAACCGGTAAAACAATATGGAGATTGGTTGGGAAAACAGAAGCTTTGTTTTCTACATCCGCAAACCTCTGAGCTTGCAGTCGAATATTCGCAAGCAAGAAAATAATTCAAACGACAGCCGATGGCAGCTTACAACGCGTATTCGCTGAGAAATTAATAGGTAATAAGAAAATAATATGTGTATAGATGCATTGATAATTGAATCGCGTCTCCAAAGAAGAGTAATGGACGAGATTGTGTGCAACAAAAGAGCTTCTTGAACTTCTTAGAGTCGTTTTGTTGGATGATGAGGTGCAAAGCTCGCGAGGGAGACTATTTAGCAAGCTCACCTTTTGCTTATATGTAGAAGGGACAGAGTGGAGGGGGGATAAGGATTGTCGATTTACTTCCTATGTAGAGTATAGTGCGTTAGAAAATGAAGCAGTTAAGCGAGTAGCCAATAAGTTGTGGAGGATTCTAGACAAGAGACGCTTGGACAGCAAAAGGACTGCCACGTTGCATTCCAATCTCCGCCCGCTGGGGAATAATTCCATCCTTACATGTTTTCAACCTGATAATTTCACAATAGTGAATTGTGCAGCGTGATCTAATTTCATCAGCGATCGAAACGGACTTTTACTAATTCCTCGACCACACGTTTGCAGGCGTCAAATCAGGGATGGTATTCAACCATTGGCATTACAACCAAATTCGAATCTAATCAATACATTGCGCGCCCTAATCACTGCATTTAGCAAACATGTGTCTATCTAGTGTCTAAGTCTAATCTCACGCTTATCTTCCACCTCAGTAAGTCTACCCTTGAACGGATTGAAGAGCGGTTTCCATGAAGCATGCTTCACCGACTCGAAACAAAAAAACTTACTTTTTTTTTNTTTTTTTTTACCAAGAAAAAGTAACAACAAATTTTTTGTTCTGTTGTAAATAGAGTGAATAATTGTTAGTTTTGCTCCTGTCTCGAGGTTGGTAGGTGGAGGTTTTTATTCCGAGCAACGTTTCGGCTGAGTCGTCGTTTTCAAGGCTTGAAAATGGTTCGAAGCTTGTTGACTGAACACTACCCAACTAAGCGCCTCTTCCGCTCTAGAATTTCTGACGTTCCAACAGGAATGCACGGAAAATACCCTAAAATTTTGGGCCCTGAAAACGAGTAGTTCGTCGAAACGTTGGCAGAATAAAAATTTCCACCTACCAACCTCGAGGTAGAAACGAAATTAACAATTTCAAGAGCAACAGAAATGTCGAGGTTACAAGATGAGAGGACTTGGGATTAGACTAAATAATATTTCTTAATCGTATGTTATTATGATCCCTTCCTAATAGTCTTGACAAATAATCTCTACGATTGATATAGGGTTAGCTTAATTTTAGATGGGACTGGACTAGGACGCCACATTTGTAAGCGTAACTTCAAAGATAGAGACCAGAGCGACAAATAAACTTAATGAGGAATAGAGTAGAGCTACAAGATCAATTAGGACAGCAGGTGTCCAAAGTTCGATCCTTTTGCTCTTACACTGGCCTTCAGACTCTCGATGACTGAATCGACCGTACGCCGCAGGTAGTCGACGTCGATATCATCCCACGCCTTCTGAAGCGCCAACTTCTGAGGGTCAAACGTGCGGTAGGAGCGTTCCTGCGATTTCGCTCTCCAAGTATCCCCATACGGAGAAGTCCATCGAATTGAGATCTGGCAGAGATGAAGGTCAGATATCTTTACCTCAGTAACCGGGGAAGTGCGCGTCCAGTATGGCTTTTGTCGACTTTGAGGCATGAGGAGAGGCCCAAACTTGCTGATGGGCGAATGATCGGTTACGAAAGGGTTCAGTGACCCGAGATAGCAGAGTGTCCATTAAAACTACCTTTTGGTGGACCCCAGGGTTGACTTTCACATTTCTGTCGATGAAGATCAGAGGTATTTTACTTTCTGATGTCACCCCGGTCCAAACCATAATACTTTTGGAAGATAGCCTGCTGTGCACAAGACAACGTTTTGGGGACCTGGTGTCAGCTTTGACAACAATTTTCTCGGGTTTTGACGGATTGGATAGTGTTCTGTGGTGAAAATTTTCCCATCGGTCCAGATCACGTCAGAGATGCGGCGCGCATTGAGCTCTCGAAAATGTTTTTTGCATTTTATCAGTCGACTCTGCTTGGACTGCTCTGAAAAACCTGTCCTCGACGGAGCCGATAATTGTTCAGCTTAGGGTCGCGTTTCGCAATTTTCTGGATGGTTTGACGGCTGATGTTGAGGTTAGAAGCAATCCGATTCATGTTGACTCCATGGTTGCGGGTGATCCTCTTCCTGGTGGTGTCACAAATCCTCGGTGTGTTCACTGTTCACGGTCATCCCCTTTTTGGCATCGCAGAGGCTCGTCCTCGATTCCTGAGAGCAGCGGCAACATTCCCTACGGTTGGAGAGGGAACACCGAGTCGTTTCGCAATGTCGCGGCTCCTGAAACCTTCTCTGAGCAGATTCTCGGTAGTGGGTCAATGCGCAGAAACTTTTGTAGCGACTGTTCGGGCGAACGGTCAATCGAATAACTTATATGGATTCTTGTACAGATCCCAAGCTTTCTAAAAGTCCCACAAGATTCTGAAAATACCTATTGGCAGGGTGCCAGCAAGAGTCGATCGGCGCGTCCTATACTTTTCAGCCACCCTGTAGAATCACCTAGAAGCAAGTTGCATTTCAGTCTCAATGACTCAGTAGGACGCTTCACGATAATGTCCACTTTCCCTTTTCAGGAATAAGCTATTCTCAAACGTGGATAGACCAGAAATTCCGCGTTTATTATGAAAGATTTCGTTTGCTGACTTGATCGTGATGATACAATTATTTTTCACCCGTCAACAGTGCCCATTTCCAGTCTCTACCCGTGAGTGTCTGTTTAGACAACCTGCCGAAGCCTTGTAGCTAAAGCACGTCATCGTTCCCAAGCAAACTAGTCTTCACAATCACAATTTATCAGAGGTAACCTTTTCACCATTGTTGCTATAGTTAAGAGCGGTAAGTGTAGTAGCCCTGGAGCGAGTAAATGTGACAAGGAATTCACAGTTGTCTTCATTCCAAACATTGAAGAATAAAGCTTCTGCGTTCTCCGTGGTACGTGGTCATAGCGTGATCCATTGATTTAAAAACATATTCCACGATGAAAGAGCGTGCAGTCCATTCCATTGCACTTTTACCGAATTCGCTAAAGGATGCTGGCGTAGTAAGTAGAATTGACCATCCATATTAAGCAACATAAACTCAGGGTGTTGAGCATTTTGTAGGACCTAACTGAAGTACTTATTCTAATTTGCGCATAAACTTGATATCAAGTGTACGACATCAGCTTGTGACTAGGATGAATGCTGGAAAGCGACGGTAGCGGACTCTTTTGTAAATTACAAGAGAGTGGTTCGGTGAATATCTTTATCAGAGCGAACAGTAAAGGGAAGAGAAATATTGAAACTAGGGGGATTTCAATACTACACAAGTTTCTAATTATACTGGAAGTTGTTGTTAATATCTATCCAGCTTTGTGTAGTGGCAAGTGGCGCACTATCCCACACGCATGATCAGGTGTTAGAAGCCCGGATCGATGCCCGCCTAGGCCAACCAAGCCTTCCATCCCTCCGACGTCGGGTAATTGGTACCAGACTCGTCTGGGAGGACAAAAGCACTGACTTGTACATCGGCTGGTCACCGCAAGTCATTGTATAGGCCGCATACGCAATCATTGCGCCACTACGATTTTGAATGGAAGTCGAGTGCGGGGGCGCATCCCTCAGAAGGGATCGATTAATGCCAAAAACCTTATCCTTTATCCTTATCTATCTAACTTTAGGATGTAGATCCATTTCGTCTGAACACATTCATAGCTAGTCCAAATACACAGTACACTCCACGAAATTTTAGGTATGCTGTCTGACTGTAGGAATGGCTGGTGGGAAAGTTACGTGACGCGACCACTCGAGACGGATGGAAAGTAAATCGCAAATCTGTGATTACCAGGAACCTTTTGCTTCCTGTTTTTCCTAGACAGGTCCATATTTCGCATTTGAGACGAGAATTCTGCTAGAAGATCCACCAGGACTTCTTATTGGAGAGAAAACACATCTAATAGGCCGTTGGGAGCTTCTCATAATCAATCTTCACAGCTCGGTCCATTACTGACACATGGAGTTTCCTTAGTCCCAACTACAAACCCATGGAGCTGTACAAGGATTTCCTACTGCTGAAGAAACGGTTGATAGGGAGTTAACTTGCCAGGGTAGTCGAGAGTATCTATGAACCAAAGATGGTTACATGAATAGACATTGTTTTCCTTAAGATGGGGGGCCTCCAACGCGGCAGCGTTGGATAGGCCCGATTAGAAGATGTTGCTAAAAACTCAGAGTAGTTACAACTTTTGATGCACAAATGCTCCCATCAGAGTTGTAAATTGAGTACTGGTGGTGCAAGCTAGGACAATGTCGAATGGGTACTACTCTACTGTAAGGCCGAAATTTCGTCATAACTCTCTAACGGCACGGAACTATGTGCTAGGACCATTGTCTCTTCAACACAATTTGCTGCAGAAGAAATATTACTCTAAACAGCAGATATTCCCACAACTAGTACGTATTTTTCAAAATTTTCTCTTGGCCATGCAATTCGATTATTCGAGGGGCTGATGACAATTGGTTGTTTAGGACTGGCTTGCTTATACCGGTCTTTGGTAGACCTCAATTACATGCCAAAACGATGAAAAAGGTGAGCAATAAGGAATTGAGATGGAACTAATTGTGAGTAAGTACTGCAGGCGGAGCGACTTCAACACCGAGTGCTGGTTCTTTCAGCACAATGATTTTGATTTTNGAATTATGACTGAAATGCTCAACATTGGAACCCATGAAACAAAGGGGAGTAAGCCAGGGTAAAAGCTTTTCGCAGTTTGTAATGCCCATCCACATCATACTCGCTGTTTCAAAAAATTCCTCATTCGCAATGGGCTCAAATATTACCTGTTGAATAATTTCGAAGAAAATCTATCATAAATAGTCAGAGTTTCTGTCTAGCTGCTCCGATATTGCAGAGGGATCGACCATCAGGGAATTCCGTCATATCTGTGAGATGCCAACTGCCTTATTGAAGAACTAAGAACCACACCCGCTATTAATTTACTATGCTCGCAAGTGAATACGAAGACTATTAAAGGTCCAGTTCAGAGTTGAAATGGTTTCTGAAGTTACACTGTAGGATGGACTCGTGAACCTTGAAGATAGCACAAGGGACACCAGCCCATATAGGGCATAATAGGGCTCCAAAAAGGTCCAACTGAAGCGCACACCTGCGTGCTTGCCGTTGCGGTACGGTAGCGAAATCGATAAATTCGCAACTGACTCGTCTATCATGTTCGCCGTAGTGCTAGGAAAAACATATTTTACAAACAAGCAAAATCTTTTTGAAATCATACAAATTGACACGCCATGTGGAAACGGGATAAGCGAGGAAGGTGAGGATAAGCGTCATACGTTCGGGCATACGAGCATATGCCGAGAAGTGATGATGAAACCTGGAAGAAGGGGTCTTTCTAAGATTCAACACGGACTAAACAGTGGGAGCTTTGCCATTTACGAGGGCATGTGGTATGCCTTAATTTCTTCATCAGACTTATCCACCTTGGCTCTTCACGCTTTACCTGCCAGAAGAGAGGGTAGGCACTTCGTTTAAAAGAAGGCGATACTGCTACATAAGCAAGGAGACAAGAGAATTTCAACATTTATTACCCATCTACCTGTTTTTTGTAATTCAACTTCAAATTAGAATCATTTTCAATGCTATTAGCAGAATTCTGAATTTGGGACAGCCATTCCAACTGGGGTGCTAAAGAGGGTTCAGTATCTGTGCTGGCGGTTCAGTGGATTTTATATACTCCGGTTAGTTCGGAGTAGAATAAAACAAGTAATTAGTGAGTGCGGACGTTACCGCTAGTAAAGAACAGAAGAATAGCAAAATAAGTCTTTATCTAAGTACAAAACCTACGTCTCGCCCTTGACGTTGTTCGAGGTAGAAGTGNTAGAGGGAGTCGTCTCAGACAGTGAGACGACGAGATAGTAATTAAGGTGAGGTGATCGTCGCCTTAGACGACGATAGTATCATCGATTTCACTATGTCTTTCATCTTTCAAGAATTCATCACATACACCAAGAATGGGTGATTCTACTTTGCTCCAACCTTTTCAGCGCCTCTGAAGTTTCTTTCAAAGGTCCGATTATTTCTCGAAGATCCAGCTCCACCTATCTAGATATGGGAATCAAGATGATGAACACCATCGGCCCTTGAGCTAAGTGGAACAAAGCGAGCTGCTTGGAGGGCATTGACAGGCATCGACTGAGCAGTCGAAAAAGCAAACAAGTTTTGGATACAGGCGATATATTCTTTTCTACCAGCCTTCTATGGAAGGCTTGAAATTCGCACAGGCAGGATGAGCATTGAGCCAGCGTCATTCAAGAGTTTTGGAAAAGCCATACTTAGATATAGCGGATGATATTCTTCAAGACACCTACCAAAATGCGGAGTTCTTGACAAGTTTGGAAAGATGCTAACTGAGCTGCCATGCCTGCGTTGTGGGCGCTTATTTAGCTGAACTGCTTACTTGACTATTAACCAATGTCCATCGAGCATTGGAACAAAAGGTTGCAGATGGTGAATATAAGTATATTTCTGATACGTTTAATTAGCACTTCCCTTTTAGTGAAATCTAAATAAAAAAAGCTGGAAAAGGCGAAGGTTCTGACAATTCTTCCATATACCTTCAAATGCTAGGTTTGACACCTCTTCAGAAAGTGCTCCAGAATTTTACCCTTGACTTCCTATAAACCATCTAAAGATATTCCGGTACTATCTGTCACGCCTGAATTCCGGGCCGCTTAGTGTCTGTCCGAAATTTCCCGTCCGTCATTGATCTGTTTGCAGAGTCCTGTAATCTGTATCAGGTGAGTGGAATGTCAATTGGATTATGGCTTCATCATCATGATTCCTCCGTTCCGTTGCATTTACGTTCTTTCTTGACGATCATTACATTTCCACATCCTTACCATAAACCCTTCTTGATATCTATGCAATGGGATCAATCACTACCAATCGGGAATTCATTAGCGTCACTGAACCGCTAATAGGCATTGTCAGGCACACCCTTTTCGTGTTCAGGGGCGATCTCAGGTTACAATTGATTCCTTCCTCGAAGACAATGCGTGACATGACACTTCAGATCGTCGTATTCATTCGCGCACTCCGTTGTCGTACCGTACTCCTTGGGTTTCACCGCTTGTGCTCACCACTCGGCCTCCCTCCTCCCGCGCTGAGTATTTAGCCATCTGTCACCTGTCAACCATTTACACAAAAAAAGTTGGAGAATCATCTCATTCGTCGCCGTCTTGAGTACACCCTTCACTAGGATGATTTTCAAGCACCTGTGGTAGTAGATTTGCCGCAGATTTTCTCAGTCGTGCTCAATCGTCGTGAAAGCGCCCTTCCTGCCTCCAATGTACACAGTTTGCTTTTCAGTTTCTACGACCGCTCGCTCGTCGATGCGTACGATCGATATCGTATTTATTTGTCTGTTGTGCACAACCTGGTCAAATTGGGTATCGGCCAGTGAGGACGAATACCGGCTGATTCAAGATCTCCGGACCAATTATGATCCCATTGAAAGGCCTGTTCGAAATCATTCCGAACCGATTCATGTAAACCTTCGGATCCTCCTCCAACAACTCGTCGACGTGGTATGTTCAGATAGTTGTTGTATACCGATTTGCATAATCTAGTATATTAATAGCTGTCATATTTTGCTTGAAAACACTGTGTTTGTAAATGGTAAACAGTGGTTGCCATCGAAGGGAGCATAAGTTTAAAGGATTTGAACCTTCAAATTCTCCCCAAGAGATCACTTGAAACTATTCAAGAGCTCGATTTTCAGCCTTTTGTTTTATTTTATATAAAATATACCTCAGCGGCTCACTTTGTTGACCTCTTCCTTATGCAGACCACTCAAATTCTGACTGTAGAACATTCCGGATTCCCATTTGCCGTCTGAGACTAGTGATACTACATTGCTCCCCCTATTTTTACAACTTTTTACTAAGCTTCGTATATGAACGAGAGAGATCTACTGTGAGCTTCGGTAAATTTTTTTTGCCGATATCTCACTATAAAGCCATCACTGTTTTTGATAGGCCGAGGTGAACGTCCGTCTGTCAAAGTGGAAACCGCCTAAGTGCAGAGCCATCATTTTTGAAATTTTTTGACACATGACCGGTTCCTGTCTATTTGTTTCGAAATATCTTGGAAGTGAGCTGTTGATCACCCGAAATCTTGTGAAAAAACTGGTTAACGGCGGAAGCCAAAAGTTTCTTTTGAAACTATGTGGGGAAGGCTGTCTACGGTATTTGCCGGATCATTTATGTACGCAATTGTTTGTACAGCTCGTATGTTTCATGAAGCTGCAGACAGGATACACATAGTTGGCGGACATTGTTTAACATCAGCCTTCAACGTTTCGATTATTCCAAAAAGCTATCGTCGTTGTAGACCAATCTGAAGAGTTTGTTGTTTTCTACCGTATTCTTTAGTTTCTTCAATCGGTGAAGAATGCTATTCTTCTCGCTTCAAAAATGCTATTGATCGGAGTGAAAACGAAATTTTCGTTAATGCTTTTCCATTTTTTTTGCGGCTAGGTTTCGATACTAGCAGATTTGGCCACAGTCATTCTCAAAATAAAGAGGCTGTTTGGCTTGTCCCAATTTCTAGGCAGTGATGAGTTCAGAGTTAAGAAAAAGAAACTTAAACGGTTTTTCTATTGCTTTTTTTGCCTCTAATTGAAAGCGAACATGTGAGGGTTCCTTTAGATCATAAATGACTCGTACGAAATCTTTGGGGGTTATCCAAAGAGGCTGTCAGGGCCGTACGGCAGTCCACTCAGGTGCCAGCACTGATTTTGAAACAACAAATGCCTTCAGCTGGCTTGCATTGCCAACAGTGCTTGGCCATTGGAATGATTGAATGGATATAATTGAATGAACTTTATCATAGATTTTTTTGGAATCTTTTTCTTCTCATTTGAATTCCATTCGCTCCTCCTCAGGCGTAACATCACTATGGAAACTGGTTGGTTTTCCTATATCGCCAAGGTATAAATGTATTAATGGATATAGGATTTTATTTATTGCATTCGATTGTAGCGGGGGTGGTGTAGTGACAAGTGGTCACACATAAATGGTCTGCGGTTCAAATCTCACACCGATACTACTCCAAACAACCAAACCTACCATCCCTGCGGGATCAGTTGATCTGTAAGAGACTCGTCTGGGAGGCTAAAATCACTGACTTGAACATTGTGTGACCACCACAATTCTTGTATGGGCCGCACACCTATTCATACCGCCACTACGACTCTGATTGGACGCATATCAAAACGAGATTGGATACCGCCGAAGACTTCATCTTTATCCTTATCTTATTTAGCCACTCTGGCTTCATCACACTACAGTATGCAACACATTTGCAAGCTCAAGCCGTGCCTGACAGCGATTTTTTACGTCTACTGTAAAACATTTGATTAAGGATAAATGAAGGAAGTTAAACTCCTTTTCTTTTTGATCGATCACGTTTTGGGATGCGCCAAACATTCGGCTGCTACGTAGAATTGTAGGGGTGTCCCGAATACGTATGTGTACAATGGCTTGTAGCGGTCAGCCAATACATAAATCAGTGCTTTTATCCTCTCACACGACCCTGGAGAAATGGAACGCGCTTGATTCTCTCGAGCACATATCGATCCTAGATTCGAACTGCGCCATGCGTGTGGTACTGTGCGTGGTACCACTCGCCACTACACCAGCTCTGGCCATACGTATATAATTATTATCTTATTATTAGCTTGATGAATCATCTCTGTTATCTTTCTTTCTAGCGAACCTTTCATTCTTTACCACTTGCTACGACTTTCTGTCGCCCTCTTTCGGAGAACATCCAATCCGACTATCTTATCCCTACGGATGCTAGGTCTCCCCAATAAATTCGAAGGGCGCAACATACATGTAGAACTAGGAGATCTATCAGAATCCATCGGTTGCTATCTTTTTCTATCAATTTTCATCACCTCTTGTTTTACTGATCAATTCTTTCTTAAATAAAGTGGGCAGAGGATCGGACTTTTTTTATTTTTTCGCATTCCATTACCATTCTTTATCTGCTATTACCACTGTTGATCTTCGTCAAATAACTAGTTTATTGCCAGAATTCTTCAATGACTGCCTGAGGTAAATCGGAAAAGCAACTTGCTTCCTCATACTATCGTCGGTAGCAATTTATTACACTATTTCTAATTGATTATGAGAGCGAAGTGGGTTAACGGCAAGTGTCGCACTATCGCGTGCGCATGGGCCGGGGATCGTGTCCTAGATCGATATCCGACTGAACCAACCGAAACTCCCATCCCTTCGAGTCGAATAACTGGTACCATGCTCGGTTGGGAATGTGAAAGCATGGTCTTTTCTATCGGCTGGACATAGCAATTCAATGTCTTGGCCAAAATACACGTTCGATGCGCCACTGTGACCTAAATGGAAGTCAAGTGTGGGGAGCATCCTTCAAAAGGAACTGATTAATGCCAAAAACTTTAAACTTTCATCGAATATCAATGTCACTTCTCTGCTGCCATTATCCGTTTGAACTTCGAGAACTCCAAGTCCCCAGAGGACAAATTTATGAACTTCCCATTCGAACAAACACCCACAGACTAACTTTCCTAGTTATATAATGGAATCGTTCATTGGTGTGGGTTAAACAAACAAAACAGTCACTTCTTATTTGTTTGATCTCGACTTCGATTTCGAATTAATCTTCGAATTAATTTTTCAAAATTTAGATGGCTCCAAATATTTGCTTCTGATAAAAGTCGAGCTTAACCTGATATTTTGCCATTTTCGGACGAGAAGAACCAAGTGCTGACGTTGGTTTTATGGACTCAGTACACATGGAACGATTATAAAATGCATTGGGATCCAAACGAATACGGTAATATCACCAATATACAACTGCCCCACGATTTCCTTTGGAAACCTGATATACTACTCTTCAACAGGTAGGCATTTCCTTCAGCTAACAGGGACTATCCTAATAATCCTTCGTGCCACTCTTTTGTGATTATTGCTCAGTGCTATCATTCAGTGCCGACGAACATTTCGATGCATCGTTCCCAGTAAACTTCGTCGTCTCCTCAAATGGTGATGTCCTTTTGGCCCCACCTGGTATAGTCAAAGTCTCCTGCGAGTTGTCAATGACGTGGTTCCCTTTCGACGAGCAAGTCTGCTTTATCAAGGTTGGTCCTGGTCCTAGGAGCATACGGTAGAGATTGCAAGATTATTCCGGCCCTTTCGAGTCGTTTTCAGTTCGTACTAAGGGTCTTATGTTCAGAAATTGAAAGAAACTTTTAGAACTAGTTTCATCTATGAGGCTTGTTTGAACATTGGGGCAAAATAAATAAGCCTATAGGTAAAAGAAGAAGTGATGAATAGATTCTTCCGTTCTCATGCCATGCCCACTTCATTGAAATGCAAGAGCTGGGATGAATCAGGGAAAGGGATGTCCTGAGTATATATTTACTAGTATAAGAGGCATCTTTTTTCTATAGTGGGATACAGGCCCCTGAATGTCGTTGAATAAATAAAGTTCTAGAAAATAAGATTTTATAAAGATAGACAAACCATCGTCATCGCAAATCGGGATGGCACATTGCTCGTTCCAAGGAGAAATCGCATTTTTCACGAAGGGAAGTACCCACCCTGCTAAGTGTGGGGGTGAAAAGTGTAGTATAAGGAGTAGGACTTCCGGCTCTCAACGTTCTTCAAACCGGTAGTTATGCATTTCCTTTCATTCCTCATTTGACTCATATTTTCAATTTCAGTACGGTTCATGGACCTATACGGGGTCGAAACTCGATCTTCACATTGACGACACCGGTCTGAGCGAACGTCACAAGATGGACCTTATGTATTATGTTCCGAATGGAGAATTTGAACTACTCGGTTAGCTGTATCTTCAAACATGTCTTGTCAAACTATGATCGGGTTCAAGACCTAAAATTCAAAGTTACGAAAAATTGGAATACCAGAGAAAACAATGCCATTCGGCCTCAGTTATACCAACCAAAACAAGAAGATTGACGTCTTCTGGCCTCAATCAATCCCGTTTTTGTGACACACCCCGCATCGAACTCCATACAGAATCATAGTGGCGTTTTAAACGCGTGTGATCTCATCCACTGAGTTCCGGTACCGAACGGATGTGCTTGAGCAGACTTGTCTGTTGCGAAATGACCGAATCTGGGAGGAAGGGAACACTAGGTTGATCTGGGCTAGTATGGATCCAAGATTGTGACAGTCCGCCACTTGCCACTACATGACCTCCTCTCCAGGGGAGGCGGGCAGTAGGATCGGTTCTGTGTAATCGATTCGTCGCACGCGGACCATTCGCTTCGCCGTTATTACAGATCTAGCCTTTTTCATATAGCTCAATCGATATGCGATCATTGTTTCAGGCATGATTTTACTGCTAACACTTTTGTTCCTGTATTTGTTACCTGCTGCTGCATTCTGCTACATTCCTTCGCGCGCGGCGTCCCTCTCTCCGCGACGCGACAATTTCGATTCTACTGCAACACCCCGCTCTAGTTGCTCTAATAATGCCGGCACTCCATGGTATGACAGTCAATCAAATAAAAACGAGTTATCGAAGACAAGCAAGTGACCGATATGACATCTTGAAGGTTTATTTTGCGGTTGTTGGGTGGAACACTTCTCTTTTCTGAAAAAGTAGAATCTCCTGTAGTTGTACTCATTTTGGTGGCTCAATGCTGAAAGGATGGTCTATGACATGATTGGATTGCATGGTGCAGTATTATTTCCTAGTACGTGGATTCTAGTTCGGTGTTCGTATGCCTGAAGGCTTCTTCATTTTACAGTATCGTTGTATCAACACAGCAACAATAGCTAACACCCCAAGGTGGCTTGGCTCGATCAATTTGTTTGTCACTGTTACACACTGGTACTTTCTGCTACAAACTGTCTCGTGTATTGTCTATTAAGGGCTAAAAGCGATGAACTGGGGTACAGTAGGTGTAGAAACGGATTTTGGCCTTCGTACAGTGCGTTGGCCTGCAAGCACAGAGGAGCAAGCTGTATGATTATATTAGGTTGGCAAATAAGTCCTGCTACAAAAAATTTGAAGCGTTGAAAATTTGTATCAACAGTGTGAACACGGTAGCAAGGGTGATAAACTTGTAGGAAATTCCCCGGGCAATCAACACATGGGTAAATAAGGTCACGCGTGTGGGCCTTCGCAGCATTACAGTCTATGAATGAACAACACCCATTCGTGCCATCACCTTCTACTGAGCACGCCAAGGGAAAAACGCGGGTGTAGCGGCTCGAAATATCAGCAATCTGTTCGATGCTAGCACTGCTCACCGATCGACGGTCAATAATCGGTTGGATCGCTTCACTGCAGGAGATACTAGCCTTCGGAGTAACGCAAGCATCGTCCCTTAATTTAATG
>UZAF01019371.1:0-24514 GCA_900617895.1 Haemonchus placei | reverse complement strand
TAGAGTAACTCCATGAAAACTTCCAGAAGATTCCAAAAAATTGGTTACCGCAATATTCTTGGCAGTTGTTGTTTTCGGCACGGTGAATGCAAATGCCACAGGAAATGTATCAATCACGAGTTCGTGGACGGGAACTTCTGTGTAGTGGCTTATACTGATAACGCTTGACGCTGTCGGGTAAGCAAGATAGTTGTGGTAACCGCTTATGGAATAATTTGTCAGCTCAAGGAATTGCATATCAGTGAATCCAAGTGATGAGTTTAGTATCTGGCCCTGCCCCTTTCAGGCCTCAGACTCAATGGTTGAACACTTGATTGCTTAAGAAAAGGAGTGGGCGTATTTGTTGGGTAAACTTCAGATTGTTGAATTGTTACAGCGGAAAGCGAGAAGTTGTTTATTTTTGCAATCAATACCATAGAGCAGTTCCATAGTACAGTGGGCATGAAAGGCTCAGAAAAGCTAAGTTGTAAGGTAACTTTGGAAGAATCTGCTCAAAAGTAACTTCGTAACCTTCCAGGAATGGCCTGGAACTTTCCATGGAGTTGCTATATATGGAAGCCACCCACTTTTGTGGGTGAAACAAATGTGGCTCGCTGTTTTTTGCTTATTCAACTCTATAACGGCCGAAAAGTCTCCCTAAAAAAGTCTCTTCTCACGTTCTTTTTCTCAAGTACTTCCATCCCTGCTGTAACTTCTGCCAAGTATTTGGCTTCAATGACTTTTCATTGCGGTTGTGTACACACCTAATTCTAGCAGTCCATAACAAGAAGGTCGGAGTATACGTTACTCCACACGAATGAGCAGTGTTCTTTTACAGTATTTTTATGAAAACGTCCGGAACGTACTAGAAGAAAGCTGGACATTTGGGGAATTTCCGGGAAATCTCTCCGAGCGCCCTAGTAGTCAAACCTGGGCCGCTATAGAACGCTACCATTAGCTTATTCTGTACTATCCACAGCATCATCACGGCCATATTTTACCAACTCACGGCTAGCCATCAGTCAAATGATAGAAAGATGATGGTTTACATGCTTTGGTTATGTTTATCACCAACAAGCTTCTGATATTCTTTTGTCGGACCTCCCTTGGGTTTCTCACTCTCCCTCGAATGAACAGTTTTCGGGAAATTCCTGGGTGTCTACTATAGTTTTAATCAGATAATGGAAGGGATAGTCTAGAATAAAGCAAAAAAAAGCGAATACAACGCGAAATAAGCGCACTTATGGGGATGTAAGACTTCGGAAAACTGCTAAATACAGAGTTTGGCCGAGAATGTGGCGACGAAAATTGCATGGAAGGGATGTTCAGGCGTGCCGTTCAATGGGTGCCATTGCGTTGTTCACAGTACGAATGGAGCAACCTCAGGCCTTTAAAATCCGTGAGAACTCGTCCGCCTTTGGGTGTGTACGACAGCTGAGCAGGTTTTGGAGCCCGTACTTCACCCTTGCCTAGACTGTTTCTCGACTAACAGCGTCTCTTGCGCCATCCTTAGGGTACATAACTCGCATGCCATTGTTATCGTAAGCTGTGCCTTGTAACATTACTCACTGGAAAGTTGAATTGTCGACTGGGCTGTCTTTTGAGATTTGCTTTCCTGAGTGTCTGGTTTCACTTATACTAATTATGATTTTTACCTTTGATTTGAAAATACTATGATGGTTTTGGATAACGAGACGATCTAAACTGAACGCCAAGTTATATTCTGGTGTGATGTGGTACTTACGAGGAAAGCGGGGGATTTTGATGCTCGAAACCAAAAGCCAGCCAAAGATTCGATCTAGTTTGCGAGTTGATCTATAATGGCTATCCTATCCTTATCAGCTTCATTGCCGCCTCAGGCAACGTTTTGGAATGAAATTCCCTGTGTGCAGTTACTTCTGTGCTTTGGCGACCAAAAAAAAAGAATGCACTCACCTTGAGAAACGATCTTGACCACTTTCAATCCATGCCATACTGCTCGGCTAGGCAATTCCGGAAAGGCCTCCTCTTACAGTTTTTCATAGACGGATTGTGAAGAAAATTTCTGGTTCGCCTACTGCGACAGCGACATGAAATAGCGGTTTTCAGCCATATATCCAGCCAAGTTTCAAGCCGTTGAATTCCTCTTGCCGAATGTGATGGGTGAAAGTTCACAGATCTTCCAGATATTTCATTTCATCGATACTTGTTCCCGTAGATCTCTCATGGAGAATTTTTTGTCAAAAGCATTGGCACTACAGGTCCCCGTTTTCCGTAGTACCAAAATATATTAAACTAACTGACTGCTCTTTCGTTGCCTTTTTTTGACCTTATGCTGAAAAGGGACTTTGTAGGAGGCGAAGGGTGTCCGCCTGTTTTTCTCGTGTCAGCTAATCAGTGCAACATCTCAAAATCCAAGTGCACAAGAAGAAGAAATGACCTAATTTGATTGATTGGTTGAATTGTAAGCCGTGTCGACCAGGAACTTGATCAGAAGTGAAGAACCGATCTCAGAACAATCAGCCGAACCCCTCAATTCTCACTGATTTTCCACCGGTCAGTGCAATCTTCATGTTATCACCTTTATCAGTCTGAGTTCATGACGGTAATTTATGTTAATAGGTTGAATCGTGGACGATAAGGATAACCGGATTCGGCATTAATCAATCCAATCAACTAGGCATTGATTCTATTGTTTTCGGGTGCGCCCAGCATTCGACTCTCATTCAGAATCGTAATGGCGTTTTGCATGCATACATGGTCTAGACCATGGCTTGCAATGGCCGATGCGAACACGGTTCAGTGTTTTTTCCTCCCACCCGAGTCTGATACCGATTGGCTGACCCCAGGACTGTACCATACCTCCTCCTCTCCTTGGTTAAATGATACGAATTGTTGGTCGTTTTAGCTAGGAAATGGCTCTTATTTAAGGCTTACCAGTAATGAAGTAACTGCTAATCGAGTTTCAGGCGGGAGTCAACTCATTGTTCATTGATGATCGGTCAAACCTGCCTTCGCATCGGAAACTAATGATCCGTGACAGTAATATCACGATCGCCGTAAAAAACGAAACAGTTGCTGACCAGGAAACTTGTGGCTACCGCTGATACAGGTTGTGATCGACCACTTAGCAGCCAACCCTGGCTAAACCTTCTTGGAAGGAATAAGTGTAAGTTGGTTTTGACAATTATCCTGAGGAGACAGCCTGCTGCAAGCTCAGAGATGCCACTCTATCAAGATAGAAGACCTTTTCCCACTATTTACTGATTGAACGACAACATTGGCTGCATATTTATTGATCACGATCACGACAAAAACAGAATCACATTGCTTCGTAGAATTTTCGATTAAATGATAGCGCAACTAATGCAGCCTGGTGAGCTGCTGCGCCTACGCTTCCGCCATTTATCGTCCATACTGTGATATGGCATGACCGGTTCCTCCGGAGTATTGTCCCGTTCCGGCGGAAAATTCAGGCGCGGGAGCACTTGCTGATGATTGTGCTGCGGGCGATGCGGCCACTTGCTGTAATGAAAATAGCTGTAAGCAGCGTAACCAAATACATTGTAAACCCATGGACGAACCTTCTTGTGGTCTCTGTCGGGGCAGGGGCAGTATGTAGCATCGTCTCCAATTTTTCCTGGGACCCCTGGGATGCCTTCTTCTCCGGGGCGACCACCAGCACCTTGGAATCCTGGAGGGCCATCTGATCCGGGTGGTCCTGGTGGGCCGGGTGGGCCTTCTTTTCCTGGCTCCCCAGTCTCTCCTGGTTCGCCGCTTTCGCCCGTGTTTCCACGTGGTCCCTGGCGAGGGATGATTTGCTCGTAGTCTTGACCCTAAATATCTTGGAATTGATTTCACGTAAGGTAGTAAACTCTGTGAGCTATGTAGAACTACTCGCCTTCTCTCCATTTTCTCCTGGCGGCCCATCTTGTCCGGGTGGTCCGGGCGGTCCCATTTGGCCGGGACTTCCCGGGTTTCCGTCATTGCCAGGCGTTCCTGGCGTGCCCCTCGCACCGCGCATTCCGCGGACCCCCTAAANAAACTATGGATACTGTTTGAGCAAAGGAAGACGATAAAAGATTTTGACGCACCGGTTTCCCGCGCTCGCCCGGGGCCCCTGGTTTCCCTTGTGGGCACTGGATGCAGCCAATGAATGGCGCGTTCTGCCAGTTGTCAGCGTCCTCACCCTGTAAATGAATCGCTGATCAGCAATTAATATGACAGTGTAAGAGTATAGGAAACTGACCGGGAAGCCATCTATGCCGTCGTGACCAGGTACACCATCTGGTCCTTGAACACCTTCTGGTCCAGGTGGTCCTGGTGGACAGCCACCAGTGCCAAGATCGTCGTCGTCGTCGTAGCCTGAGTACGTGTTAGCGGTACCGCAATTGCCTCCAGTGCCTCCAGTACCGCCTGGACCACAGTCTGTACCGTCCCCTGAGCCACTTCCGTCACTTCCACCGGGTCCTCCGGTTCCTCCGGTTCCTCCGGGTCCTCCGGGTCCTCCTGTTCCTCCCGGTCCTCCGGTTCCACCCGTACCTCCGGGTCCTCCGAATCCTCCACTTGCTCCGCTTCCTCTGTTTCTGCCTCTTCCGAGGGCTGCTGCTCTGCCGGTAGCGCTAGCTGCACTCGAGAAGCACGCTGAAAATTTGATGTATGAGATATCTTTGTAGTTTGGTAGAAATAAAAAGTGGGTGTGATACACGACGGGTGCTCGTCTGGCAGGCAACTCACTGTATCAAAAAATGTGACTGAAAAGATCCGATAGTTATGCTCTGAGAGTAGGTGAACCAGTACAATTTCGGGTACCAAGGTGAAGTTCAGTATCATCGATAAATGAGGTAGATTCACAATCTTGCTCTTTACCCTATGCATAGAATCTTCATGTTCATCTGTTTGTTTAAGCGCTGTTATAACGAATCTGGGACACGGCCCACTCCCTGGAGAGCAGCACAAATTAGGAGGGGTTTTCCTATCGCACTAGAATTAGACAATGTCTTCCATGAAGGCGCATAATATCTAACCGTCAAGATAGAAAGCGAAGGAACGCGATCCGGAGGGAAGGTCTAGAACGGGTGAGCCCAGAGTTCATCGGACAAACAGCCATGGGTAGATATTGAAGAGAAATTCATACTCGAAAACCAATGGCATATTGTTAGATGATTAAAAAGTGGGAAAGATGGGCTGCCTAGGAGATTCGACCGGAAGAACTGAAGTATGTCGGCGAGTCCTCAATTTCACTCCATTCAAATATTTACCGTTGGCGGTGTGTGTTTCGTGCTGAGAAACAATACCGATGTCGCACGTTGTCTACCGCACATACGCCATCCATCTCCAATGCCAACACGGACACCCTCACTCGCCAGGCTTTTTTCGGCTGGCAATATCACAGTAAGCAGTCGACCGAATGTCTGCTCTCCGAATGCAAGGGGATCGAGGGGGGGGGGCGACTGTTTGGCACGACATTACGGTTGGCATGATAGTATTGCAATCGTAAGTGGATTTACATCAGCAAAACAAACGATTGCGCCAAACAGGCAATGTTCATACAAAGGGGCTTATAAAATGCAGTATAGCGTTATAAATCTGTGTGGACACACTCGGTAATGGCTAGAGATGAGGACGTCAAGAGCCCATTGATAGTTCCCATATTTACTATTCTGACCGATACTACACCATTTTTCTTTTTTTCTCGAATGCTTGGTCCCGGCGTAGATCCACGTTTGATGCTTGCCCAGGCCAGGCGAGCCATCTGTCCGTCTCGAGTCAGTAAATTGCTACCGTTCCTGTCTGGGAGGAAAAAAACGCTCGCTCGTACAGCACACATCGGCTGGCAAGCAGTTCCTTGTATAGGCCACATACGCATTCATTAGATACCTACGACTCTTAATGGGAATCACATGCGACGGCGCATCCTACTCAGAGGTGAGCCGGAGGGCAGAGGTAGTTATTAATGCTGAACTTCAAAAAAACTCCCTTGAATACTTCAGTTTTTGGCTGAAGGGGGATCAAGAAAAGAGATAAGGCCTGTTTAGTAGTTAGCCATGGACAGAATTGATATAATGGCAATTTTCTGGATTTGTTCATTACTGTTACTGATTGATACCAGTTGGGAAGAAATTCATCTTCAAAAGGAGGTCTTATTCGACCTGTGCTACAACAATCCTTTTTCACAAGGAGATCAATCTGATCCGTCCTTTTCCCACTAAGCAATCGCTTGAGATTGGCCCTTAAGAAGGTTTTTTCCCACAACGTTCGATTGTCATAAAAAATGTTAGTATAACGTTTTCGAGGTCGCTTAGCCTTTACGTAACTACCCAGTATCGGTGCTCGTCTAGAGCAGGTGATCGTCGTTGAAGTGTGATCGAAAACTTTGATTTGAACTGTTCCATTTCGTGGAGCTCAATCTATGACCCGGAAAAGACCCTGCGCTTCCAAGCCCTCACTGGAATCCGGGAACTAATTCATACACATATTAACTACGGAAAGCTGGGCAACCTCTCATCGCTTTGGCCAGGCAGTCTGTGGACTTCAGTGGCGACTACCATGACTGCATGGAACTTCTCCCTGCGACCCGGTCATGTCCTCCTGATAGATTGCAAGTCATGTCGCAATAAATTATAGTTGACATGAGTGCAGATAATCTCCGTGTAATTCGCTCCCGAAAAGGCTGATCGAATCGAACTCGGGAACCTTTTTCAAAGTTCCTTCCTTTGCAGAAATACTTCAATGTCGTAAAGACTTGGGAGTTCAATCCGCTCTAATCGAATCGTCAAGACATAAAATTTGTACTTTATGGGTCAGAGGCCGCTGCTTGTACAGTGGGTTTGAACGGTTTTTCGAGCAATACGCCACCCACTGAGATCTCATCGTTTTATCGGGATTCCTTTCGATCCCTTCGAATGAACCCTCAACCCAGAAAGACGCCGCGACTGCAAGGCATCCACTGCATAGGTAGTAGGGAACTAGATTACAAGGACGAAATGGGGAAAGAACATAATCAACTCCTTTCGTGGGATGCGCCCCGCATCCGACCTACATTCCGAATCATAGAGATGTTTGAATGCGTATGTGGCCCATACAGTGAGCTGCGGTGGCCGACCGATGCACAAGTCAGCGTTTTTTATCCTCCCAGACGAATCTTAAACGAATTGCCTAACCTCGTAGTGTAAGGCTTGTATGGCCTAGGCAGAGTTCGATCAGGGATTCGAACCTTTGACTATGCAGGAGTGATAGTGAGCCACTTGCCATTGCACTACCGTAGGAACGAACAGATTCAATAACAAGCCCTCTGGTCGTGCCATGCTTGGAAAATAGGAAATGCTTTGACTCGCTTAGTCTTGTACTCACCACAGACTGGTCCAGGGTTCACTCCTTGCGCTTCGTATGCTCCGTACTGATCTTTGCCCTGACGTCGTTGACGAGTGGACGGCGTGGCAGCGCCGAGACCAAGCATTTGGGTCCAAATATCATCGGTTTGGATCTGGAAATGTCATATTTGATAAGAAATTTGAGCAGAACCCCTTCACATCTTTAAATTTAGATAGATCACGAGGTCCCCACTAAAACTGATGTCTCTGTTCGGAGGGCTTTTTGATTGAATTTGGTAGACTGCTAAGAAAACTATTGGACTTCGTGTAAGCATAAATTTTAAGAGTGGGCTTCATGAGTATCGAAATGACCCTTAGACTCGGATTCCCCTTTACCAGTAACTCTCCACGGGAGAGCATACTTGCTGAGCATTTTCTACGCTCACATGGGCCGCTACAGTATTGCGGCTTGGTTCTTCTCTATGAGACTCCCCCAAGGTCAAAAGGTTTGTTATCCTCCTGGCTAAAATCCCCCAGTGTATTCATAAACTTAATCAAAAGCTCAAAAAAAAAACTTTGGGTAGGGCAGAGTTAGAGGATTCTAGTTGGGTTGTAACAGAAGTGTCAACTCACTTTGAACTCGACCATTTGTTCGTCGAGTTGCATCCAAATACCGTGAACATCATTGTAAATATTGTAAATAGAATAGAGAGATACAAGTAACGTGAAGGTGGACAAACACAGCGCACCCGCTGTCGCCTTCGAAACGCTCATCCCGTAGCGCTGAGAGGGTTCTGGAGCGAGTTGACCATCGTGCAACCGCCTTTTGTAGCCGCAGACTGACCTCCGTCGAACAGCATTGTGGTGACGCCAACTGGTTACCGTGTCCGCGTTCGATCCTGTCGTTCACCCACTTCGCTTTCTCCACTCATTCCATCACTTATCAGTGATGAAAGTTGGGAACAGCTACCCACAACGATTCCAAACCGTATCTCGCAATAAATAACGCGTTGTTTCCAAAATATGCTCTGTAATGGTGCGAAATACAGGTCATCTCCGACCCGAATGTGGGCCAAGTAGGCACTTTTTGCGCTGGGCGGTCCTAAAAGTAAGAAATGGTCCCAAATGTGCAGCTGTGCACCAGATCTCAATATAACAAAGTCAAGTAGACGCGTCGAAATCCTTATTACCTATGGCGACTACAACTTACAGACTGAAGCTGATGTGAAGGGAGGGTGTGGTTAGCAAGTCATAATAAGGGAGAATATTAATAATCCTTTTTTTTTCGAAATCAATCGAACATTTATACAATTCAGGCACTTTCTTTGAATTTAAACCTCAAGACATGGAGTGAAGATGCAATATAGTGATCTTAGCAGTCTCCTTATAGACAATTGGACAGACCGGCAGTTGGACCAACCTATGTCGCACATCTAATAGTGCCGCAACTCTTGCAGAAAATATTTTCAGTTGATCCAACAAGATTTTCCATTTTTGATTGTGGACGATATTCTTCAAATTCGGGCTAATCTAAAAATGTCCTTTGGAAGAGTTGCGGCACTATGAGATGTGTGACACGGGTGAGTCCAAGTGCCCATAAAGGACTGCCAAGAATCTAACTCAGCGTACCATTTTTTATCATCACCATTCAGATACTGAATCCACTCTCGACTTCATTTCATCGTGAAGCCGATGGAGGGGACGATATTATTCAAGGTAAAAGGCAAATGTGAAACGACAATTCTTATTGTCGGTCCACAAGTGAAATGGTACGACGATTTCGCAGGACCAAATCGCAAGAGAAGGTCATTTTGTGAAAGATTGTCATTTAGCGCTAGAACTTCGAAAATCAGCTCCGTATTCGAGAGGGGCCTACGAATCCAATTGGTTGTAATCACATGACAAAAAGCTCGAAACCCTATCTATCAAATCCCCTTCGCGAAACAACGGTGCATACTGACATACTCACCTGCATTTTACAAATTTTGACACAATTCAAGTAACAGGGGCAAGTAAAACTAGCTATCTGTTTTCCTCGAAATATGCACTCGACTTAACTTCTGTCAAGTAAAATGAAGAAAAGTAAGTGAACATTTGATCTGCATTTTCCAGCTTTTACTCTGATGCCACGAAACTTTGATTCGAGAGAATTAAATTTTGTTGGATGATTTCCAAAATTCAGTTTCTCGATAGTCGATATGGTAAATTCATTTAGCAAACAGGTACTTCAGAACATGGTATGTTGTCCTCACCTACACTCAGTAGCAGAACTGACTTACGTCAGCATCATCAGTACCAACACTCGGTGTTCGCATTCGATCCCGCGACACCTCAGCGTTAACAGCGCTCACACCCACTCAGCCATCTGCGAGACTGCCATAACACGCCGCCAATCGCTAGAAATTCAACATGTGAAGCTTCAATTTGGCCTATGAATTTTATTCCTAAACTGATTACTTATTTTTTGAAAAGCTATGCTTTCGAAACAACCAACTGGTAATCCCTTCACATACAATCTAGTACTCCCCTTGCAAAGCCCACAGAAAACATTATGTAGAGGTGATTTTTCATTAAACAAATTGTAAAAACGGAATTTCGTCGTGAAAACATTACCAAATATCAATCAAAATACTTCTGATGAATTCCGATAAATTTAATTCATCAGAATTATAGGCACTAGTCCATGAATGGTAGTGATACGTTGGTAACGATGGATCCTTAAATGATTTGAATCAGTACCTTGCGCAACTGGAGGACATGTCTCCAATCACACATCTTACGATCCAGCAAAGGGAAAAGATGGCCGTTAGAAAGAGAAATGGGTAAAAACATAGCCTGAGAAGGCTATTGTTCACTTCCTCTTATCACTCTCTCTCAGTAAAATAGTATCTCATGGGCTATTACCCATTCCATTCCAACTTCTCGCCTGAAGTAAGCATTTTCTTCACTCCAGTTCTACTCCCCTTCTTAGACTTAGGTCATGATCAGCATAGGGAAGCAAAATATTACAATAACAGACATTCTCATGAATCACACAGGTGCAGGTATTTGATCATATTCTTCCTGAAAAAAGCTGCACACCATTAGCCGTTCAAACCTATAAATACATCTGAGGGTTGGGATTTCGAGTTTCTTAGCTTTTTTTTTTATCAAATCACAGGTACATTCATTCAGAAACACAACGCCATCGATTCACAGCAATAGAGCAATTTTACAAAAAGCTGTTCAAGTACTCAATTTCGAGGCAGCGAAATTTTAAATTCATACGGTATTTCGACCACAATCAATAACGACAAATAATAAAATGTATAAAGTAATTCCTCCAACATAACAAGGATAACAACAAAAATCATCAACGCGTATTTCAGTACAGGACAAAGGCAGCTGTGGGTTGGAACAAAACTCGACCCATCTAGGTCAGTTTGAACAAATATGTAGGGAAAAAATGAAAGAGTAGGGCTGCAATGGAATTCTTCGAATAGTATCTCAACTCAGCTAGGATTGAGCATCAGAGAGAGGCATTTGAAACAACGTAATACTTCTGAGAAGAAACGAGCGGGGATCGGCGCCTTGTGTAGAGAGGACGCGTTCTATATATTAACCCACATGATCGGTTTTGACATTTCTCCTCACCCTGAAAACTCAAAGGGTTAAAAATACAGCTTGGGTGCTTCATCAATAACTAATAGAGGGTAGACGAGGTTACAGTACAGTCCAAGATTTTTTTTAAAAAATAAGTCGTTTTTGAAAAAATCCTTCATGAAAATGGTTCCGCTTTTAACTAACTGTTGGCTGAATGCCAATCCTGCGGTTTTGTAATCGGAGATACATATTTTACATTATAACCTTGAATAATGAAGATTCGTGCTACATCAAGTAAACATAATTCATGGGTTCAACCAAAGAGGAAAGTATTTGGAAAAAAGGCTTCAAAATTGGTCTGTTTCGAGGCCTCATCTCAGTATCACAGTTCCTCAGAAGTGAGGGCTTTAGGATTCAGCAGAAGCTGAAAAGACTGGATAGTCGTTTTAAGCTTCTAATTCTATCAGCTACATTTTGGCGTTTCCACCATCGTCATGAAATGACCGTTGCTCTTGAAATACGAGACGGATTTCATTTATTCGAAGGTTTTGTGTTCTTCTCATCACATCGTATGAATTTTACGCCTCTTATGAAATTACATGAATAGCAATACTAAATAATAAACAATCAAAAGCACTCACCGGTATATCACAAAGATTGACAGTGGAATGATTAAGAAGCACACACTACAGGCCTTGGAACCCTTTTACGTTTTCTAGGCTCCTCGTCGGAATCCACCTAAAGAAGGAACGCTTACGAGATGTTGCTATATTGTCAAATTGCCAACAGGGCTTCTAAATACCCGTAAATAACTTTCAGGCCACAAAAAACTAAAGGATACAAAACCCGTACAAATGTCAATAACTTCACCTCCTCTTTGATTTCATCATGCCGCTTTACTCCTTTGACAATTTTGGGCTTCTTACGCGGTTCAACAGCCTCCTTAATGAATCCTATAGCCTTGGCAGAAGATGAACCAGTTTTTTCTCATATTGAGATAAAATTTCAGCTTCTTTACCTCATCTGCCTCTGGTTCTTCTCTTCTCTTCTTGGACTTAGTTACCCTCCTCTTCTTGGAGGCAGGTTCATCGTCATCATCACAGCTCTCCTGAATTAGGCAACAGTGAATAAGCCATAAATCATCCTCACCTACCTCAATCAACTACGTACACTCTCAACCGCAACATTCGCTTGATCGTGTCGTTTCCTTGGATTGCCATTACTCATGGGATCATCATCATTGCTAACACCCAGCTTCTCCCACGTGCATTCATCCACAGATTCATCATCATCCGAGCCACTTGCCGAAGCGGAATCGCTATCGCAGTTTATCTCCTTCTATAAGAAAGCATCAGAACATCTATCAACTCGAATAGAATGTGAGTATAAACCTACCTTCAACTCCATCCACTCCTCATCATTGCCTTCCACAACCGTAGTTATGCTCGGTAGCTCCGATCGAATCAGTACACGGTTCAAACGAGTTTTGCAGTAAATCTATAGTAAGTAATTGATTGATTACCTCTCTATCCATCTGACTAATATCACTTGCCGTACCTTATGAGCAAGCTTCTTGGTATTGATATCATGCACACGGACGAAACGATCGATACCACACGTAGCTACATAAGGGGCAGTCGGGTGTGCATCGATAGAGCGAATCGCTCCAGCTTGTCCTTTGTACTTGCACACAGGATGAACTGGAACAGGATACAAGTAGCCCCACTTCCTACATCATGCACAAACGATAAATTCAAAGAGTTGAGTCCTCTCACCCTTACTACGCAGATCAAACAAGCCCATCTCGCCGATGGAATTTGCAGCCAGTACATGATTGTCGCGATAGCACCGACTGACCGCAGTGATTGGCACATCCATGAAAGGTATCTTCTTTACTGGACGGCGCTGAGCGCGAGGATCGTAGAGACGAAGCTGAACCGATTATCATTCCTGACCGATCCAATGTGGCAACAGGCAACTCATCGAACCCGCTGCGCTTGTGAGCAGTTGCTACAGTAGAACTTCACCTCATGAACTTTTGTAGCTTCTACGATGGTCCCGGAATCATCAACATATCGAGCATCGGTGCATGCAATAGGCACTTCTAATCCGAGAAAGTCCAACGGAACCTTGAACGTTGATGTAATTTCTTCAATTCAATTTATAAATCTATGCGACCAGATTACTGCAGCGTGTCTTCTAGAGACATTTATATGCCAGGAATTAATAAGAGGACACCCGAGCGAGTATAAGAATATAAAGTGCTAGAAATGGTATACGAAGCGAAGGAGGATGAAGGATGTTTTCGGAGATTAACAAAAAGGGAGAAAGAGCAAAACGACAAATGACAGCAATATTGAAGAAGAGCGGAAGCGTAGAGGGCTCAGAACGCGGCACTTGTGCTCGATAATTCAGTATGCGATCACTGTAATGATACGTTCATTACAATGATAGCGTGGGTAACAGTTACCGGTATGAGCAGCAGCCAATTACTCGACCGCTTTGTGAATCTGGATGGCACTCTATGTTGAAACATGATCGATTGATTTTATCTTCATGTTAAGAGAACTCTTGGAGGAAGGTGAACGAAGGTAAGCGCAAAAGGTCAAGTATTCAAAAACTGAAAGAGTTTCGAAATTTCCCGAACGTACATTCCTCGCAGACCAGACACGTTTTCCAGTTTCTATATCCCACGTCTTCACTAGATTCTTCAATCCTCCTGTGACTACTTCCTTGCGGGCATTGGAACCTACAAAAAGGGTAACAAGTTTAGTTCAGCAAGTAATAAGCCACAACGATGACTGAGAGAGAATCGCCAAACATTGCGCACCTCTCATCACCTTGACGCCAGGGCCGGCTTCCCATTCGGCAGTACTTTCACCAGATTTATCCCATACATTCAGGTGGCCGGATTCAACGCAAGAAACAACTTTACGCCTTAACTAGAAGACTTCTAGTATACAAATACATCATATTGCTCATGTCTGTGTAATATATGGGGATACCCTTCAATCAGGTGAAGACCTTGTACAGCTCCTTCGCCTCCTTCAATTTTGTACAACGGGTTGAATGTGTTTTTCTGGGCATCATACAACTTCAACTGCCTGTCCAATAAAGCTGCCAATACTTCGGACTGAAAAGTAAGGTTACGCGTAAATCACATGAACGGAAAGAGCGTAAAAACAGTAAAGCAAAATAGAAGTCAAAGCATTAGTAAGGGAGGTACCGTACATTATAATACATACATCGCTTCGGCTAACTCTGACTTTACAACCTTCTGCCCCACTTCGGAAGCTATTACTTCCCTTCTCATACGAATATATACGTTGAGATGGTATATTTGAGAGATAAGTGAAGAATGAAGATCAATGAATGATCAGTGAAGGTGAAGATCAATGAATGAAGATCGCGTTCCTAGCAAGGTTATTATTAAAACTTTCAACTTTCCTAATCAACATGCTAATGCTTATCATGGGCTCAAAGAATTCTACGATATATAAAACCGATGATGGCCGTGATTTCTGCTGATCCTTCAACCGATGCAGAAGCCTGTTACGAATCTCGAAAAAATGTAACGAATACCTGTCCCGAGTCAGACCAAATCATACTGGTAATTTCATGCTGCTTCGGTGCCAAGGTCTTTATCGGCAGCAAGTTTACAAACGAATTTTCGCGTAAATTTATGCCTGAAAAATATACATTGAGAACTGATAAATTTCAGAAAGTTACCTCATCACCTTTCAAGGCACCAGTGGACGCCGCCACTATACAATCCATGACGAAATATCGAATACGCGGCTAAAGATACGTTCATATGGATGAAGATTATCTATCAAAAAGCATGGGGTAAAGCGAGAAATGACAGATACACATGTGATGACAGTACAAACTTCTACTCAAGAACTGATGAGAACTATATAAACCCATTTATTACATCTACATCCGCAAAATCTTTTTACACGCATTTTGTACCGGTATTTTTCAGTATTCTGCCGTGCAACCCATATCCTCCATATAATCCCATTTAAAACAAAAATTGAGGGAAAACCACAGCGTCTAGCATCACATTTTTCTTTGAGGGCTCCACTATTACTGCCCCAAAAATACACCGGACGATATAGCTTGCACAAAAGAGATCAGGCCTGACAAAATATGTAGCAATATACAAACTCGAAATTTAAAATACATGCAAAAATTAATTCACGCATTCAACGCGAGACGCATCAATTTCAAGGGATCGGAGCAAGTGGCCGGGATTTCTAGCCGCTCCGTCTGGCTTCCATGCGTCAATAGCTCTCGATCGGCTGCGGCAAGGTCATACGGTGTCAGTTTCCGTTTCTGCAGAGAAAAACATAATGGCCGGTCGAAATCTTACAAAGCACAAAAACTCACTCTAACTTGTTTTTTCTTATGATCATCTACCATAGACTGCTCAGCAACGAAACTGTCTACAGATCCGAAAATGTGCTGAATCAGACCTTGAAGATGAACATATGCGCTTCGAGCTGCCAGCATCTTACACCTAGACAAGAACAAATGAAGTCTCAAAGGATCAAATTTTCGACAAGATCAGCCCGTCTCGGGGTACGCAACGGATAGATTCTCAGACCAGAATCGAAAGAGCTTTTGAATTTACATTTGAGCAGACGATAGACATTGTTCCTTTATAATCTCAGACAATTTGCTTGCAATTTAGCGACCCCGGAGAGAAGGATCGGTTACATTCCTTCTCTCCGTGTTCGCTAAACAAGAAGCAGGTGGATAGCCGATCAGTTACCAGCGCGGAATTTCATCTCCACACAACATGTGTGATTATAAGAGCAACTTGAAGCTAACCTAGCTTCGTCCATACCGTTGGTGTTCCAAGTGGCTTTCAAAATAGAAAAAGACTTATGGTTAGATTGAAATAACAACCGCACAGAAGGATTCCAAACCAAGCATAGGTTTGAAAACGTATAAGAAACTCATGCTCACCTGCTCACCGCTTGCCAGGCCCGGTACAGATCTGAGCGGAGATGTTTGGGCGCTGCCGATTCCATTACCAAAATGTGAAGTCGACTGACTGCATGCTGGAGTAAGGCCCCTTGCCTTTCCTTCAGAATGAACTCCCTGGAAAGTGAGCTGGTGAAAACTTGTTATGCATTTCGTACATTCATCACCCCCGAAACATACTCATTCCAGAAATAAGCAAAAAGAACCTACTCGTTACGAGTTTCCACATTAGCAACCAACGTTGTAATTATACTGATGATCGTAGGCATGTCCTTCAACCTGTACGCTAAAGATGTTAGTAACTGCAGTGCCCTCTCGACATGGTATGGGAACGATCCCGAACGATCTATGTCTTGAGATGTTATTTCAACAACACTCTGTAAACATGCATTTTCGTGATCAGAACGAAAAGCTAACAAAATTAGAGTCTGCTTACGTCGAAAAGAGAATCATCACGTTTCTTTTTTCTGAAGACATGCTTTATCAGATGATTATAGGCAGCCTCTACGTTCCCACGACTAAGCTCCATTTCAGCCAGGCGGTAGTAGGACTTCATATGCGGGAAACGCTCGCATACCAACTTAAACTAGACCTATTACGCAAAAATACTTCGTCTGAATCCAAAATTGAGCAAACCACAAAGATTTAAACTAGCCTCAAATGCGCGATGACATAGATTCCACAGTTCTTCGATCAAATCTACACGAGTAATGATATCGTCTATCTAGAAGAAGTGAACTGAGAATTTATGAGAAAAAGAAGAAATAGATAGGACAGACTATGATCATATTACGTGACGATCAAAGGAGGGATTCAATCAACTAATCAACATTCAATTCAATGCCAAGTTGCAGAGACTCATCAGCAATCAAGCAATATGTATTACAGCGGGTGAGTGGAGTATTGAGATTTTGTACGGAAAAAATGAAGAGATTCATGCTGCGAATGTTGTGCTGTGTTGTATTTCAGAGAGAAGCAGCACATAGAAAGGCAGCAGACCTGCTATTTGTAGACTCCTTCTCCTCTTTGCCCCTAGTAGAGTGATTAAGATAAGGAAAAGCTCAGGGGCCTCCTACTCTCTTACCAAGTTCAGTTCACCTTTCGCGATTACAAGGAAAGGGAACACGAACAAAGATCAAATTCCGAGCTCACTTCGCTTTTATGAAGAACACTCGTAAAAACGTGATGGGAACGTAAACCTCACCGTCATCTCAACATCACCTTCCTGCACGCGATCGCAGTTGGTAGTTATCTGTACTAGAGTTTCGTGAATTTCAGGATTAATGGAAAATAGTGAGAAGTTGCTCCGCACAACCTGAAAACGACAGGACGGTAGCTTAAGGCAGATCTTCTGAAAGTCTGACAATCGCATAGAATTTTTGAAATGATCTATGATAAATTGGTGATAATATGTAGGAAAGTGTACAGCCATGTCACCGCAGCAGCAATAAAGCAAAGATACATACCTTATGGTATTGCATAGCCCGAATGTATGCCAAAAGTGAGATCAACGTTTTCAACGATGGCGATGGGCTAAACGTTAGAAGTTGTATTTCAGTGCGTTATTATCTGCATAAAAGGCTAACAGAGAATAGGAAAGACTATGTATTATTTTGCGCGAAAATTCAGCAGAAACTCACTTTTTACAAAGATATTTCCACACAGTAGCGTGAATTTGGTAATGAATTTCCACAGGCTCGATATTCTGTTGCTTTTTAACGTTGATTTTGATTGGATAGAAAAATCCCGATAATTCACAAGAACATGCAGCTTCAAACATCCCATCAACTACCTTGAAAGAAAAAGAATAGAACCTTGAATAGAAAGAATAAAACTATGTAACAGGATCAAATTATGGAGAGAAATGATCTTTTTTTGGACAGAACCACTTCAAAATACGAAAGTTATTCAACGCATTTTCTTTTTGTTGTTCTACTTATCTCGTCATGTGAAGGGATGTACTTGATTGTGGTATGCCTGTATGAATGCGTCCAACTGAAAATTTTGTGCTCCCCTTTCATCGCACCAAGAGCGCTCAGATTTATAGGAGAACTGGAAAAAGGGCAGGGAAATCGAAGGTTGGTGGGAGCTTAGTAGGAGGTGTTATTAGGCCACTAGGTTCATTACTTGCATCAGCGATGCGTCCTTAGCGTGATATGAGAGTGACATAGTAAATATGAGGCAACAGAAATGGTTGCATCTGATGGGAGCCGATAAGAACTGCTAGAAGGCAAGATTAATTCACTGTCATGAAGCATGAAGCATTCTCTCAGCGTTGATGCTCCCACAACTGAGCAAAACGCGCAATTTCTATTACCACCACCCATAGTAAGTGGACTTTATGGTGAGGAAAGCAGAGGGAACACAGCATGAGGCACAAATTTCCGTTCATTATGCGAAATTTTTTGAACGACTTCTACAAATACCTTGACCACTTCAGTTGGATCTAGCTTCGCTTGTAGTTTTGCCAAGAAGAAATAGCACAACCACTGGAACTCGCATATCATTCCAGGTTCAGTCTGGCCAGCCTTAAAAGAAAGGAGTTATAGTGGAATGAGTTTGTAACAATAAGGGATTAGTTCAAGGTCAATAGCACACCTGAGACAGTGCTTCCTCGAAAAGCTTGACCGACTCCTGTCGCAGTCTTTGAAGTAGCGATTCTGCATATCGCAGTCGCCAGTCATCAGATGGTACCTAGTAATAGTAATCAATTAGTGGCAGACTGCCAATTTGATTAGAATGGAAACGGGTTGTAATAAACTTGAGCTGATCCAACCGTTAAGAAATAACGAGATAATCTGGTGGCAATTTGGTAAAGCGTGTTAGCCAGCTGGAAATAAACGACTCCTATGCGGCCATCCACAAGCAAAGAAATCCGAAAAGGCATTACGTGCCACTGCCATTCCAAATATAGTACATCATCATCCATCTAGAAACAAAACGTCATCACGAATCTGCCGAAAAGCATATTAACTTCAGCGAACGTATCAAGAATAATGCTTATTTACCTGGAACACGCGGTATACCGAGGTGTAGGCTAGGACAGCCCAGGCTCCAGCCGTAACTCGACTTTCTAGAGTAGCATGGCCACTTGTGAGAAACAACTGGAAAAGGTAGCGTGAACCGTAAACGCAATCGGAGGAGATCATTTTTGAAACTCACCTTTGAGTACATTTCAATTTCGTTGTAATTACTCAAGCGGTAATGATGTAACGCCATGAGATACCAAATACATGATTGCACATAGGACTCGTCTCGTACAATAGGCCACTTCAAACTGCAAGCAGTTACAATTACAACCTCTCAAAGTTGTCAACAATGAAAGCTGAATTCATTTCATCCACAACGCAATATGTAAAGCCATTATTGCCAGCCAGTCCCCCATGAAGAATTATGGAGCAAACCGGAAGGTAGGAATCAAACGATTGCTTTTATATGCTAACCGATCTATTGAGGTGTCCGTGGCAGCGCGATGCATCCACTCAGTGAACTCATTCAAAACCTTTTTTCTCTCTTCCGAGTATTCCAACATGAACGGAAATTTGTTCAGGAGCAGATCCACAACATCGTGACCGAGGCGATCCTAAATAACAGGGCACTGATTACTATTGAGTCTATGTGGCTCAAAATTTCATTGCACAATCACCTTGTCATCATACTGTGGCAGAGGATGAGGCATAGCGAGCTCTACCACCATTGTCGAGTGCTTATCGAGAATACGATGACTGACTGAACATTCGTGTTCTTCGAGAGCTCGACGACGTTTCGAATATCGCCTATAACGAATTCACTAGAGTGAGAAAAGGCGTGAACCGATGAGAGGCTTACCCGAACACACAATAAAGACATTGAGATATCTCTTCGGAGACATTCGACCACAACCAGGAATAGTCGTCTCTGCGCAACACTGACACCACGCTCTCATTAGATATACACGCATGTAGATTTTCCATGTAGAACAGTAGGAAGGCTCCCTATACGAAGCGAAGGACTGAATGCTGCGCAACCGAAATAAACTAAGAGGAATAGAAGACGAAAATGATTAGTGGCAAACACTTGTGACCGGACCAGCGTGACCGGACAAAAAGGCAGGAATCCTCGAGGGAAAATTGGTCGTTAAATATTGAAACGCAAAAACAGCAACATCGCCTACGCTTACCTTATCGCAGCCGCACACCTTCGCTTCACCCAACTTCTCATGGGCCTTCAACAGAACATCCAATCCCAAACTTGGCATTGCCTCATCCTGCTTTATGGGATCAAGAGAATGAATATAATCCACAGAAATGCCTCCTGCATAGATCAACCACTTTTCAACAAGAATAAGCCTTGATCTCAGCCACTCACCTCCCACACGTTCGGCCACTCTATAGAGCTCCTTCCAAACAAGCCAGTCTGTCACGAAATGATCGATGGTAGTAAGCTGGCACAAGAAATAACCAGCCATTTCGGCATTTTCTTTGTTCACCTTTGACCAATCTGTATCTCTCATGCTACGCAGTAAAGACGAGATCTGTTCATGTGGAAGCTGTTTGTAGGACAACAATAAATGAAGTGTTCTGAAAAATGAGTACAGGAGTATAGAAAAACTCCAACCGAGCGTGATAAGCTATCGCGCAACCACAGCGAGACTCAGAGGGGAGTGAAGAAATTATAGTGTACCCTACACAAGAATGCGACTTACCTCGACATAAAGTCCACAGCAGCATCAAACTTCCCAACTTTAAGGTAAGCCTCAATTAGAAATTCCGCTGTCTCAAACAGGTCATCACCTTCGAGCACATGGAAGTCAATGTCACGAGTTATTATAGAAATAACCTAAACTCAAACGTCTTACCACGCATGTTCGCGGAAACAAAAAGAACCGTACCTCCTCGTACTTTCCACTACACCTTAATTGAGAGATGGATATAATTCTACTACTCCTTTCAAGGCGCTCGATTGTGCCACGCACATCATCCTTCCCGGCCCAACCTTCAGAGTGAAAACAGTGAATTGTAAACAAGGTTTTTGTCAACAATTTATAGAAGAGCAACCTTTTGCAGTGAAAATGAACTCATCATCTTCAAGGAAGTTGTAGAGGAACCGTAAGAAAGAGAGCCTGTAAATACATGAATGTTGAGGAGTAGTTAAGCTGTAATCAAGAACTCACTTGATGGATTCATCAGTAATTGCTTTGGAATGGCTAAGTATGAAGCGCTGTAACAACTCTCGATCTTTCCATTTTTCACCATAATGCCATCGAATGCAGTAGTCCCGCGCTTGTGATTCTCCTATACTTGCGGGATAATTGAGATAATTGAGAAAAGGAAAGGAAAGAGATAGAAATTAGACTATCTCGAATGCTTTAATCTTTGGAAGAACCTTAGTTCCAAATATTTAAAAGCTGCATATTTTTGAATGCCAGTGCTGTTCTAAAAGAAAGAAGTGGCAATAATATCGGGAACAACAGAGAAAGATGTCTAAAATTCAGAAGACATACCAAGCTCGTCCATCAAGACATGCAGTCGCAAATACTTTTCCTCATATAGATTGCTAGAAAGCCTATTGAATCTACGATAACATTGGATAATAACTTCACGTAGATCGAGTGGAACTGCTCCGAAAGTGGGAGAAAAGTCAGCTACGAGACAAAGAAAGGCTTCTGCAAAGCTTCTATGAAATGATGAGAAAAAGCCTACAAGGTTATAGGGGAAAAACTTACCCAGTAATTCAAACATTGTCCAACTTCCACCTTTAAGGGTTGTCATCAACAGGTATAATAGCAAATCGCTATCAAAATATTCGCGGCAAAGTTCTGGAGTCGGTGTACGAGATGGTCTTCGCAACAACTCATCTTTCAGAGGTACGATCGATCGAACTTGAAAGCCCAATGATTTGGCCAGCTGAAATCGCAAGACTCGCCATTGAAAGTAGTTTCAGACGCTTTCTAAATGTACCTCAAGAGGAGGCAGGATTCCATCCAAACGGCAAGGCATCGAGCTGTCTACTTCTTGAGAACCACTTTCCTCATAAAACGGTAACTCCATGGCATATCGCATTGACCGACGCAAGAAGCTATCACTTGCCGACGCAGTAAGAGACGATGACGTCGCTGCACATCGCGTTTTAGCGCTCCTAGATAACGCCTATAACACACTTTTAACATTTCAGTAGCTATCCGGAAAATTTTGTCAACAACCTGATCTATTAAGCAATTAACAGTATCGATAACTTCGAGAATATCCTGTAATACCGACATCGAGTCCAGCAGATCTCTCCTGTCATCCCAACGAGAAAATGTGATCTCTTGCAAGGAAAGCTTAAAAATAGTTTCGCTAAAAACGACAACAACGATAAGAGACTTCGCTGCAAACTTACACTTGAATAGGCCTCTATTCGATCGTAGAGATCACAAAAACATGTAGCTATATTGTCTACCCTGTAACGGTCATCATCGAAGCTCCACGGTGAATCGTGCTCAACCTTACACAACGAAAACTCACGTTTGATCCGCATCGAACTCAATCTCGATGGGACTTGGAATAGAAGTTTCTTCATCATAAGTAAGTGAACGGAGGCGCTCTTCGATAGCGCCCAACCGCTGCGCCATCTACACCGCAGAAGAAATATGATGAAAATGTGCCAAAGTCTTTATTAATGATACCTTTGCTGTTGTGGCTTCATCCAAAGTCTCAACCAAGTCATATCTTCTGTTCTCACCGAAAATTTTGTCACAGAACTCTCTGAATAGGAGTAGTCTTGAGGGAAAATGTTCCTCATTTATAAATCATTTATAGTAGAAACCTATTTCGTTATAAACGCTTAAATAAATCATCGTCATCATCACATCAATTTCAGGGAGCTCTTACCTGTAATGATCATTCACGGAACGGATACGCTCTTTCAGAAACAGCGCCTTTTCCTTGGCAATTCCCAAATTTATACATTTCTGCGCCAGTCGTAAGCAGGCTGAACGAAAACGAAAAAAGCTCAAATGAGTACTGGGAAAGCGCCAATGACAGTCACGAATTACCATGGTAATTCCGCGACAAATACAGAGCACTCAGCAGAGCATCAGTGGCTTCAGGCCCTTCGGCGTGTTCGAATGCAAACTTTGCAAAGTCTACATCACCGTTGGTAATGCTTTCCAAGCCGAGATTAAGCCAAATTTCTGCGTTTTTTGGAGCAATAGATAAGATCTAAAAAAATAATAAACAATTGTAGGGGTAGCAAATTCCTATAGCCAAAAAGCAAGAGTACCTGGAGAAAATGTTGCGATGAACTTTCACTGTCTAGCTTTGCAAGGTTTTTATGGATGCCGACAAAAAGTCGAGCCATTTTGGAAAGCCTATAAAGGAAAGATCGCTTTTGCTAATCATAAGCCAAAGCGTAACCCAACAGGAAATACCTTTCATCCACTTCTGCTTCCCAGTCAAAGACTGTCGTGTTAAATCCTTTGACGAGGGGATTGTGAAGAAGTCTCTTCAGGATTTTCGTTGCTGCATTATTCTTTCCTTCTACTAAACAATCCAATGCTCTTTGGAACTCGAGCAGAGCAGAGGCTTCCTCAAAGAAAGCGCAATCAAGAATTCGAAATGTTGTTAGCACATTAATAATACTTTCAAAAGCTTTATGATAGTAAGCTAAAAAAAGAAGATCACCTACATTGGCTTCTTGAGTTTGTTTTTTATCATCGTCATCGAATGCACCCCATAAAGAGTCTGTAGAGTCGCTATCATCACTGCTACTATCACCATCACTTTCAGAAGATCCGCTTTCAGAGCTTTCCTCTTCATCTTAAATTTTTAAGATTTAATTCAAAAAATACTGCCAAATAAAAACAAAGCCATGGTGATGTAATTATGAAGTACTTCCGTTAGAAAAAGCATTGGAAATAATGCAAATGAAGGCAGCGAGCTACTAGGGAAGGAGTACCGCTGGATTCCGATTCCTCATCTGATTCATCACTCTCGGCTGTTGAACGATTGTTCTCCTCTCCTTCATCTCCTATGGATACCTGAAGGAAGCTGACTAAAAAAGACGTTGCTGGCGTCGATTGCATCTTTTAGCTCAAAGAGTTATTCTTTCCCTAATGAATACTACCAAATAAGCCTTAAATCTACATTACGATTCGCATAGACATGAATTTTTGGTTTCAAGGAATAAGGAGAAAGGATGGAGCCTTTGGCTCTAAACTTCGAATACGATAATATTATTTGTAAACACGCGAAAATAAGGAAGGGCGGGTGCAAACCCCGGAAATCCAGCCTTTGCCTTAGACTAGGGCATACAAAAACAAGCCGAATTAAACGTAATACCTCGGAGCCGCTTGTACTTCCACTTTCATTGTCATCTCCACTTGTTTCTGGCATAACTTTTTCATGTCTACCCGCCATCAACAGAATTACCTGGAAATGTGGCTTCAATAACGACATGGATCACAATTTATTCTATCAACTGCTAAACAAAATCGGAATGCACAGAAGAACTCACTTTCTGCTTCTATTTACTGAATTTTTACAAAAAATGAGTTGATTCAAATTTCAAACCAGAAATTACTGTACGCCTAACTCGGACACATTGTGTAGTTCACGTCTGATGCAACAAATGGCCGTGCAGGTAATTTTCGAACGTCCTTAACTCTGATCTCTCTACGTGCTCGACCGTTTTTAAAGCTGGTAGGTCAC
>UZAF01019370.1:8463-22834 GCA_900617895.1 Haemonchus placei | reverse complement strand
AAATTTGTTAAAGCTCGGGTGGGATGTCTTACCACACCCCCCATATAGTCCAGACATAGCACCATCAGAATACCGTTTGTTTGGGTTTCTGCAAAATTTCTTGAATGAAAAATCGTTCAATTCGCTGGAGGACTGCAAAAAGCACCTGTGTGGGTTTTTCGATTTTAAGTCTGGAACGTTCTATGAAAGGGGGAACTGGAACCTACAGGAAGATGGCGAAGCCTTACTATACAGAATGGAGGATGTATTGTTCAATCAATGGATTTCTTCTTCTAGTTTTCATTCAAAGATGAATCAAAAATCGACGGGAACTATTCGGACAACCCAATAGATACCATATCCAGGTTTCAAGAGGCCGAACGTGGTACTTCTGCAGAACATTGCCTCCATGCGGGATTGGACAGCAGATCTCTTGTTCACGAGACAGATGTTCTGCCTTTGAGCTGTGAAGGATTGAATGGTGCACTCCTCCTTTGTCTACATAGTGAATTTCTCCGTGCCCGCGATATAAAGACTAGCAAAGCTGTTGGCTGTTCTGTCGACATGGTTCGTGCAAGCCTTCAGCTCTATGGAGAGGTGTCGCTTTTACGGAACAGTCCTTTTCCTTTCGAAGCTTCGAGTACTTTTTTGAATATTCTTATGTTCAAACTACCGCGAGCTCGTTCTTGAGCACATCATTCTGAGTTCGAATACTTCCTTCTGTCGGCTCTTTTTTCAGGGTCTCAACTATATACATAACTCATTTCTCTGCTATCATGGCCGTTTGACTTCATCAAGCTGCCTAGTGACAGATTCATTTCAAGTTAAATTGTGCGATTACGGACTGTCGGAGCTTGCTCGAGTAGCAGAGCAAAGTAAGAAGCGGCATTTTTGCATTTGTTCATTTTTACTTAATACACCCCAGTACAACTCGTTACAGTATTGTACATTGCAATACATCACAACATACATGCGTTGTTTTTGCTGTTGACTATACTTTCTCCCTTTGTATTTCCTCTGTCTTCCACATTCGGTCTGTTCAGTAACATGGGTATATGCTAATTGTCTTGTGCTGCCCCTGCTATGGTAGAACCGCCTTATTTGTCCGACGTTTCGAACACTTTGTCGTCATGAAAGACCCCAATGTACTATACTTCGCTGCTCAACAATGGGCCAAACAGTCACCATTTGTGGTCTCTAATTAACCCCCTCGCTATTCTCGTGATCGAATGGGACTTCAGTGCGGGTGGTAAAGCAGAGGGTTAGTTAATTCTTCAGATCTTCTGTGTCTCAGTCCCTGAAAGATGTTGCTACTGGCCTAGAGGAATTTGAGCGCTAAATCGCATAAGCAGCAGAATAGGAGCTACGAACTAGTTTCAGGTCTCTGACAACGACAACTTGTTAGATACGTCGACCAAAAAGCAGTTCACCTCAAAAGACCTGTGCGGTAAGGCAGTATGAAACATTGTCTCTATTTTGGTGTTGTAGGTAAAATATGGATGGCACCCGAACTGCTGAATTCACCTCAACATGGTCCATCAAAGAGCTCGGACATCTATTCCTTTGCGATAGTTGCCTCTGAAGTAATCAGAAGAACTCCTGCATGGGACCTTTATGGCGAAGAAAAAGATGTTGAAGGTGTCGGAGCTTCTACCTTGGACCACACTTTTTTGAAATGTTGTTGATAATATTTACAGATGTCATTGCTGCTATCAAAAGAGGGGGTCCCACACCACTGCGGCCGTCACTGATAAATGAAACAATTACTATTCCTGCAGAACTGGTTGGTTGTTACGTGGGTTGCCTTTAATATTTCGGGTTAGAAAACAAAAACAAATGTTAATCATTGAAAATCGCTTTACTGCCTTTGAAAATATTTCCCATTAAGATTTATACACTTTTGCATGCATTCGAACTAATTGTCGAAGCACTTTTCCCGCTCTCATTGAGGTAACTCTTAAACATGCATTCTGAACGCATCAACGGCTCTTTCAAGTGTACGAAGAACGTTAACCTCTCATTTTATTTTTTACGTACGGGACGAGCAGAGGTCACCCGGATAATATATGACAGATGACTCATCGAATCGTTGTTTCGAGTGCTTAGAAATGCAGTTGTTTGAGACGATGTGTGGAAGCTCGCATTGTCGAGGTGAAGAGTGATCCGTCTTCGGCAGTTGGTACTAGTACTTGGTACTCCTAAATTTTTGGAAGACAACTGGCAAACGAATGGTTGTATAGAACTCAGAATTGACTGTTCTGCGTTGTTCTAGTGGTACGGCTGCGACATGTCCAGTTTCTCCAAAAAAAAAAGGCGACTAGTTGCTTGGAAGTGCTTCGTGCACGGGCAGCTTTTGTTGGATTTGGCTCTTCTTGAAATACCCATACGGTCGACTGCTCTTTGCTTTCGGGCTCACGAGCGTGAACCCGTGATCCATCGCCTGTCGAGATGTCACAGACGTGTTTCGAAGCACTGTGATCGTATTTTTGAGCATTTCTTTCGACAAATCGACACGAGCCTTTTTTCTGAGGGATTGACAAATTTTGTGGGATCAAATTTTTTTCACAGTCAAATGTTCATGCAATATTGAATGTATGCTGGTCCCTTTAATGCATAAGGTCATCCCAATCTCACGATAGGTCACATGACGATCTTGCAATATTAGTCTGCGGACAGCATCGGAACAACAACTGATTTCGGAGACCTCCACGAAGTTCGTCTTGGAGTGAACTAGGATCTCGGTTGAATTTACCATACCCTCGATAAGCACTAGTCCTTGATGGAGCTACATCGCCAAAGGGGGAGGGGGAGGTTAAGGGGGAAGGAGGTTCGGCCTAAGTGGGAGGTGGGGGCGATAAGGGCCTGAGTAAATTTTTAAGTTAGTGTAAACAACACAAGGAGCGCTCATACGTCAAAACCTTTTGAGTAAGTATAACCTCAAAAGATTCAAACTTTCCGATAGAACTGTCATTTGCCAGATTGCAACGCTAGGGTTGCTCAATCCCGAAATATAAAAGGAAACCCTCGCACCTAACTTTTTCAACACAGTGATTATCTTTAATATTATTTAAATATTAAATACTAACTTTTCCTGATTGAAAGTAGATAATTGTGTTGTGAAAATATTAAAGTTCACTGAATTTCTTGGCAAAGGCAGGAGGACTGGAATTTTAGTTGAATACGTTTTGAAGTTAGTAAATCTGTAGTCTGCATAGTCCTGTTCACGAAGATGTTCGAGCAGTAGGCGTGTGGTGAATACAATCTTTGAACTCCCAGTCAAAGTTGCCCAGTATTACTTGCGTTCCTATGAGAACTTCTGTTTAGGTAAGTCTGGTGCGGAACTGTTGGCGAGAAAACCCAATAAACCGGCCGACGACAGAATTCATTTGTGAGGAGCTTCAAATGTTGTTGTCAACAGCCAGTCACTCCAATCTTATGGACCATGTGTTTTCCATAATGGAGGAGTATACATGGACACTAGAACAGGAGGTAGGAGCTGCTGGAATTACCATCAGTGAACATTCTGAAACATAATCGTGGAAGCTTTTAGATTAGTGATCGCACGAAAGAGCTCACAGAGCAAAAGAAGAAGGCTGATCTCCTGCTGAGCAAGATGCTACCAAGGTGGGCATTCTTAAACGAAGCAAAAGCATGGCAGGAATCCTAGGCTTTTGTCGCAGTAGTGTGGTACGAAATGGTATCAAGTCCGAGAAAAACGAGTTGAGAAGTATTTCAGAGAAGTGGCAGAACGCTTGAAAAAGGGACAGTCTGTTGATCCAGAAGGCTTCGACAGCGTGACTGTATTCTTCTCTGATGTTGTAAAGTTCACAATTCTTGCAGCCAAGTGCACTCCATTTCAGGTATATTTAAGAGCTCCCCCTCAGAGCTTCCATACTTAAGTTCAATACCTATTCGACTTTTCAGGTTGTGGGTCTTCTGAATGAGTTGTATAGCAGTTTCGATACTTTGATTGAACAACATGGAGTATATAAGGTTTGTGGTTCTATACCAAAGACTAACGGCAAATGTTGTGGCTGGTAAATGTTTGGGTGTGGCTTGTTTGCTTCATTTCTTGAATCATTTCTCGAGCTGCCCATTATTAATGGCTAGCAATAGAAGGGTGCACAAGCTGTTGAATTAGGTATAATACGGGAAAAGGCGGGCAGCTCCGTCAAAGCGATATAAAGTGGTTTCCAAAAGATCTATCTAGGATGAACCTGTTTCTCCCATAAGGGATGCTGTCGGCTAAAAAGCATTCCTAGACAGGGCTCAGACATTGTATTCACTCTATGCTACACCCAAAGGAGACCGTATTCCAATAACCTTGAAAAGGCCCACTATTCATATCGGAGCGAGGAAGGGGGTTGTACCAGATGTTCGTCTGGGTGGGTGCGATCGCTGTTCCGGAATGGAACCTATATCGATATTTTGATTTTGAATTTTAGGTTGAATCAATCGGAGACGGCTATCTTTGCGTATCTGGTCTACCAGCTAGAAATGGGCATAGGCACATAAAGGAAATCGTGGAGATGTCTCTGAGTTTCATGGATTATGTCGATCAATTCAAGGTGGTTCCATTCCCAGATGAGAAGATTCAATTGAGGATTGGAGTAAATAGTGGTGAGTACTATCGATATTTGAAGGGTGCTGAGCAGTTTCTTCCATCATGCTGTGGGTGACGTCAGGATAAGTTCATTTTTGTTGGGCTCTCGTTGTGAAGTCCAGCCCACTATCAGCCGTTTAATTCAAAAAAAGCTCTGGCGGCACACGTATAAGCAACGTTTGAGAGAGAATTGTCATTTCTGTATCAGAGACGGAAAGCCCTCTGTTTCCACGCTAATCCTCGGCTTCAGCGAGAGCCACAAAAAGAGGTTGGAATAGTACAAATAAATGAACTAGGTACTTAAGCATCATTCTCGCTTGGCATTCAATATTTCAGAAATGTATTCCCCTCACTGCTTACTCAGAGAAGTCGTTTATCGAGGAAAAATTCCGTAGACGGTGTTCTAAAACTGCTCAAAAAGTATATCCTGCCCATGACGATGAAATATGAGAAGGTTCTGTCCATTATAGCGATTTGATGAAGGAGCACTATATAAATTGCACTGCAATTGGGTTGAGTAAAACTCTACCTGCCTCAAAAAAGGATTGAACGCAATGTACTTGTTGCATAAGTGAATAACTGTTGCGCTCAAATTCGTGGCTTATTCACTTCGTTCATGTTTAGGAATCTATTGAAACGTAGCTGAACACAGCAACGACTAGGCTCACAAACACTTTTTATTTATCTTGTCCGTCTTGTTTACCAGTGCTTTCAGACGTTTATGACATGATCGTCGTTTTCATACAAAATGGTTGTAGGTTCGTGTGTCGCTGGAGTAGTTGGTTTGAGTATGCCACGTTATTGTCTTTTCGGTGATACTGTAAATACGGCATCAAGGATGGAAAGCAACGGAAAACGTGCGTTCATTTTATATCACTTCAGTATTTAAGAAAGGTATCTGAGTTCGAGACTGGTGTGTCCTAAATGGAAGACGGTTCTGATCGTAAGTCGCCTTCAGGTGCGCCACATCATCTGCATTTTTTCAGAGCCGCAGACCATCTAGACAGCTACTTCATATGCTTACTAGCTTGTAGCACAACTTTCCCTACTCAACTTTTTTTTGTTCTTCTGACTATTCTATTCACCATGTTTTCATTCCTTCTTGGCTTGATCCTAATAGTTGGCTGTCATCTGTTCTCATACCAATTTTATCCAAAATTCATGAACACTTCAGGGCTTCAATTGCTGCCTTGGAAAAAATTAATGTTTGATTCGACAGCAGCTAAGTTTTCACGGGTCCCTTCGATCATGAGCATGTGTTTCCGTTTCCAAATGGCGCTGACTGCATTGCTATTGACTCACCTGCCATTTGTCACAACATTCATTGATATCTTTGAAAAAGCTCCAGATTTTCTATATTCGTCCGTGCAGCAAGTCAATGTAATGTAGTGAATCAGTCTTTACCCGATGGAAAAGGAACATAGCAATTTTTCGCTCAAATGTCTGGAAAGAAACTTGGCCATCGACTCGCTATGACGTCCTCTGAGGGACAGAGTGAAAGCCTAAAAGCCTCGGCTGCGGGTCTTCCCGAAATCACATCATGTGACCACTGCTCCCTTTCCTTTCCCCCAAAAAATTGAAAAATTGATTAAGTTTATGCTACAGAACGATATTTACTAAATGGTGAGAAATATTTCAGCTGGAAGAATTCATCTCAGTGGAAGTGCGTTCACAATGTTGCAACAACACTATCACGGAGAATATATTATAGAAAGCCGTGGTGAAATTATCATAAAGGTTCACAATACGGAAAATTGAGTCGCTTCTTTGATTGAAATCTAATTTCTCCACGTAATTATAGGGAAAAGGAGTGATGGAAACATACTGGGTGAATGGACGACGGTCAAAAGCTCATCAAAGGCAAAAAGTCGCCAGCGAAATCCGAAATGATAGCATTGAAGAAGACTTTTGAGAAATGATCTCACACTAATGAATACGTACGTAATAATCCACATCAAAAATGAATTTTATAAAGATTGGAACTTTGAACTGTTGCCGACAAATAATAAGAATTACACCCGGCCTTGATAAGCTATATCAAAATATGTATAACATCAAAAAGCCGAGGAAAGGTGAATGGTTTTGACAAAAGAATGGAAGAGCGCGTATTGTTTGGACCATGGACTTCAATTGATGTCAAGATGGATGAGGACAGCAGACACGGGCCTCTATAGCTCAGTGGCAGAGCGTCTGTCTCGTAAACAGAAGGTCTGCGGTTCAATCCCGCATGGAGGCAATGTTTTGCAGATCGCATGGGAATCCTGTCAAGAGTATCCCTGGGCGAGTTGCCTTAAAACTCTTTGAACATCAACCGCAAGAAAGACTTCCTCTGAATGAAGTCTTTTTCATTTACTGAGTTTCAGGCGAGAAATGATTGAAGACAGAAGAAAAAGACCCTATAACTCAGTGGGAAAACGTTTATCACATGAACTTCCTTTCTTCCGGGTAGCTGCTGCTATCGCTTAGACTTCAAAAATGGAGGGAATATTTGCTTTATTCCGGCTGTTTTGACTTATATTATGATTTGTTTCCAAACCCTGTTTGTGCTTCATCATTTGGTTACATTGCTGGTGCTGTGAATCTTATTTGTAATGAACCTCATTACTTAAATGCTTACTCATTTCGTTGCTTTTCTATCATTCTCTGTGGCTCTCTCACTATCTCGTATAAGTAATTAATCATTTTTGTCACTTGCCCTAGCCTAATCAATTGGCTGTTCGGTGGCTTATACTTTCAACGTACCGTCATCCACGCTACTCATCTACCCCAGTCGGACCCGAAAATTCCATTATATGGTCGTTTTGTATGCTACTTGTTTCCAATTGTGCCAGCCCCTAGCATCTCACAATCAGTCTAAATCCACTGGTTCGAGCTCATCTGTGAAAAAGAGACCAGCTTAGTAGTCGACAAGAGCGTGATAGCCTGACGAATCGAAAAACTCGAAAAGGCTTATTTTTCAGTTTATTGAGGAAGATTGTCCGATGAACGAGACATATGGTGTCCATCTTTTATTTTCTTTATTCATAAAACTTTACTTATACAGTAATGGATGGTCGAGGAGATTTATGCTGCATTGAGTTCCCTTACAGTCCGATGAAAGCTTCTCCAACTCCAAAAACACCAGCGAGTTCTTTCCGGTGGTTATCAATGGCGCCGGTACGTAGAGGTACTTCTGAAAAGGTCTTAAGAATATATGATTGCAGTTGACTTCTCGAAGTCTTCAGTCTGACCATAGAAGCCTTTTTGGGGACGAGTCTGTGCATCCTGATCAGTTAACAATCAATTCTGTTAAGCAGTCAGTACTCACCTGAGGACCAGCACTGGCCCAATAGCGACCAAGGTTGAAGCCGTTCAACCATGCCACACCTTTTCCCCAGTTGGACATATCGATGAATGTGTCACCCTTTCCGGTGGGTGTCAAATCACCACGGAAGACGTCACCAACGTTGAATACGCTCGAGACCTAAAAACCGAGAACCGGATAATCTGAGTAGAACAATAGCATACGTACTGTTCTCAGTTTCCTAAACATTATTCCTCAGAACAGCACCACTTTTTTCCTTGGAAATTTTTGGTGATAAGACTTTATTTTGGTTAATTTAGGATCATTCAATTTGATGAGTGGTAGAAATAAAAGAATAAATAAATAAACAGCTTAATATTCAAGTTCTTAGATAGTAAGGTAGTAATCAAATATTTGAATGACTACACTTTCGAGGGTGAATCGAAACACCACTGCAATTATGAATGGAATTCCAATGCGGGAATCAGAAACGTCAAAATACTCCACAAAATATCTCAAAATATCTCTTGCCTCACCTTACCCCGACTGATCTCCTACACCCGAATGTGTGGAACGCGGAAAAAGAAGAGATATTTCACAGGTCTGTAAGGGAATGAAGTTGGAGAGAATTAACCCTCGAAGGGGTTCATGAATTTTGGCAAGGTTCTTTGCTTCGGCTTTCGAAACTTGATTCCGATTCCTGATCATTACTCTCGGAAAAAATTGGCCTAGCTTCCACTGCTCAGTAATGTTACAGAATCAGTTATTCAGCTTTGAGTTAGGAGGCGGATTTTTTTCGCGTACGTTAGGTGAAACATAAGATCGACAAATTGAGTAACAGCAAGAATAGCTTCTGAGGCATTTTCAGCCTAGACGCATATCTAGCTAATCATAATGGGAATGTTGCCCACTACCTGAAGGTGCTCAGCTTCCATTGAATAAGCACGTATATTTTATTATTTGCTGGAATGTTTTTGAGAAAAACTCCTCGAACCGAAGACTGTGCTGTGACATCAACGAGTTGTTCCACATCGACTGCACATGAAGTCCACCCGGTAAGCTGTGCTCCGTCCAACTTCACCGGATTCACTATTCCCTAAATGGCGACTTCTATATGCACATTACTCATAGAAAGTTTTCTGACTAGTATCTGCAGCGTTAGCTATAGAATCCTCTACATCTCTCAAATACGACTGCTGACAATGTTTACTGCTGAAAAAGGATGCCAGACGATCCAAACATAAAATTTCAATAATCAAGTCACTGTTGTAGCGTGACATAGTGAACAGCGAGGGGCTCAGAAGTATAGCCAACGATATCAGAAGATTTTAGTCAAATTCCATGTCATTCTATACCATGAATACGAACCACCTATCTGCATCTACCTCCCAGGCCTAACCGATTTTGGAAAATTTTGAGAGGGTCGTGGAGGTAGTCATTGGGATTCTTATATGACTTAAGGGCTCGTCAACCGACTTCACTTATATGTATAAAAATAAATTTGCTTCTATCTAACCAGAAGAAGTCGATTTTTACGGTCCTTCACAATACGACTAACATGGCCGCTTCAGAAAGAGGTAGCATCTACTTCTTATAACGACTTGGGATGATTATTTAGACATGGGAACTACCAAAAAGTCTCAAGTGCGATATATCACATGAGGAGAGAATTTTTCGAGAATTATCGAGAAGACCTTGTAATCGTTGATCGTCTCCCACGTCAGTCGACCTTGATTTTCCACCACAATCTCCAACAAATCGTTTCTTTTCAGTGACAATTGCAGTTCTTTTACTTCATGTGGTTTGTAGTGAGGACTTACTCGACCCTGTAGAAAAATTTGAGTCAAAGAAGTCGGACACTCAGAAAAAAAGTTAGTATATGTAGTTGGACTAACTCTGAACTGTTTGTTTACAAACACATAGCCGAAATCTCTCACTCCACTACAGTCCAACACACTTCCGCCAACATTCAAGTGAACAGAGTATTTAACGAAACCCATCGGCTGGTCCAGCTAGAAATCATAGGGTTATTACAAGACGTCACCATAAGGTTGAAAAATGACGTGACACCTCTTCAAAAGTCTTCGCCAAAGGACCTTGCACACACAGGCTCGAATTGATCGTCTTCGACTCGAAATCAAACCAGTTTCCGATTTTTGTCAGTGAAACTCCTGATTGAGCGAAGGTTCTGCATGTTATATTCATTTGCTTACATAACTGCAAACATAGTAAACCAAACAAATGAAAGTTTTAATCAATTATTGGATTAATCCTTAGTTTTCTTTTGTTAACTTTTCTTTATTAACTCTCAGAGGAGATGGAACTACGTACAGTTTTGCATTTTTTTGGAACAGTTGTCCGATGGAGATTTCGGTCCCAGGGGACCAGTTATTATATAAGCTACTAACTGAATATTTACTTGATTCGTGACTTTAATCCCCTTCTTCTTGCGCAGCCCTCAACCTTCTTGAAAAAGGCTGGTGTCTGAGCCACTTCTCTAGGGATATATATCCTTAATTAAGTGATCGAAATAGCCTCTAGGGCGAGTCGGCATCAAGTTCTTGGTTATTGTGAAGAATCAGCACGTGATCTTTGGCCCAGGACAAAGAGATTACTCAATGAGCTGTTATGGTAGGCCATCCTTTGGATCCACCAGGTTCTGTGGTACAGCAGTCAATCTGCTGGAGCCACCTCCTGCGGAAGTATTATGTCCAGGTCAAATACCCACTGAACTTTCAATCATATTTACATACATATGTGATAGGAAGGAGTTACGCCTATAGGGTTCTACTTCCTGTCCCCTGCACCCTTTATATGGTTATCGTTATACACGCGACACCAAGATTTTCTTCACAAATGGTACCACTCACACAGGTTTCGGGGGTAGTTGCTTTGGCGGATTTGGCCATCCTGTGATGCCAGAAATGAAGTCGCGAATCGCNCATCGGTGCAAAGTAATCGTACGAAGTGATAAGCTGTAATTGTAGCCATCTACCAGACAACTCTCAATCTAGGCGTTCTTGGGCGTATTACTCACCCCTGCGGCGTATTCGGCCCCGTTCCAGAAACCGAAGTTTGTACCACCATGGAACATGTAGTAATTGAACGATGCATTCATGTTGTATAGTTTCTCAGTCAGTTCCAAAACTAAAAGAGATATATTGGATGGACAAACAATCTATTGATCACTATCGATTGGGTTTTTGAACGATCAGAACTGCTGAAGTTGACAAGAACAAGGATAACGATTTTCGACAAACCTACCGACTGATGCGCTGAAATCTCGTTCGATACCCTTTTCTCCCCAAGTACGATACCAGCCGGGATAAAATTCCGAGTTCACACGTGGACCACCTCCTGAAGCAACAAAAATTCTTTAATACTTTTTGAAAGTAGGGGAAAATGGAGTGATGAAGTAGTGTAATGGATAAGGGCACAGCGCACTAGAAGCACAGATTCAGAATCGAATTCAGCCGAGATCAAACGTATGTCCCATAACTCATCAGGAATTGTGGCGTTACTAAGCATCATTTAAAACGAAATAGTCGAGTCATACATACTGCTTGACGCTCATCGCATTGGGGATGCGCCATGCACTTGGTTGATACTTTAAACTGCAGAAGCTTAAGTGATGCTTTTCTTGCGGAACTACATGTAAACGTCTTTAAGCGAGCATTTTGCTTATCGTCGCACTTCATAGCCAGCCTGCTCTCACAAGTGAAAACAGAAACTCTTCAGAAAGTAACTAAAAAATTTACTCTTTTTATTGGCGTCGTCTTGAATTTTGAAATAGTCATCAGCTAGAATCAACCCTCGTTCACCAAAGTCCACTGTGGCGTAAACTCCGTCGATCACACCACATTCGATCGTCTCCGGTGGGTCGGCTGAAACGAACAGACTTATATGTCGCTCACAGAAAATGTATGTGAAAGACCAAACACATATACATATATGAGGGCACTGGGCTTATCATCACATCTACAGAAGGCGACGTTCACAGTATGCGCCAAAGGGGCCCACGGCAGCGGAGCAGTCGTCAGTCAGTCTTATGGTTTATGTTCAGCTACATATGTATGTATAATAAAATAGCCAGTGGATGTGGTGCCACGTGGTTGATCTCTTTGTAGTTTTAACTGACTTTAACGAAATATGAAAAGCGCAGAGAGCAGATGATTATTTGGATTCTTATTGTTCATGTCATGGGCAGAGCCATAGGTCTCAAGGATTTTGAGTAGGTTCAGGAGATCGAAGAAGGAAAGTCTCGACACTCAAGTGTGAAAAAAATAGAAAACAAACTCTAAGAGTGGTTCCCTTCTCATACCTTCATATTCCCAGCTGTACCTTTGTTTTTATTGTTTTTATATAGTTTGCTTATGGGACTCCGAACAGCTACATAATTAGGGTGAGTTTTGATGAATGCTGTATTTCTTCTTGTAGTGGACTATTAGACTGTTCCCTACGTCTTATAGATGATCAGTGTCTGACGTGAAGTCTCTGGCTTCTATCCCAGCAGTTTTGAGATGCATCTCGGGCTCTATTAAAAGCGGTGTGGCGTTTCAGGCTATACAATGGCTTGGATTGCCTCCACTACAACTAAGCTCCATAAAGCTTTTAGAAAAAACGCTCACTCGTGAAGAGTACGCTATCGTTTCCGAGTTTTTCAATAGCTTTGTCTCGCAGCGCACGGAGGTACACATGATCACATCCAAAACTGCCATATTCGTTTTCGATCTGAAGCAAATCGAGACGGACAGAAGTAGTGAACGAACTCAGTTATACGGACGCATTCACCTGGATCATGATTACGGGGCCATTATTTTGCCAAAGATATGGCCTTATCATTGGCAGCAGCACGTCCCACCATGCAAGAGATTCGCGAAGAAAACTGAACTCAAAAGCGGAAATCGTTACTTTTCTGGGTTCTAATGATACCAATAGCTTACTTTGGATCCGAACTTCGTTGAGTGATGTTAGGATATTTCAGTAACCAGTATGGTAAGCCACCATTCTCCCATTCACCACAGATGTACGGCCCTGGTCGGACGATCACCGCAAGTTCATTCTGAGCTGCCAGCTCAAAAAATCGTGAAAAGTTTCGCATTCCCGAGAAGTCATATCTGAACATGAGGTGTGTCTTCAATTAGCCAGCTGTTTGCTGCGTGATTGAGCAATGGTTAAATATCCTAAAATTCGTCTCTAGAGCAAAATCAAAAGCGGAATTCCGAACAGTTCAAAAGTACAGCTATTAGAAGCAATTGTCTTGAAAAAGGTGGCAAACCTCGGTTTGTCTTAGTTGAATCTATACTATGGCACCTTAGATTAAATTTCAATAATTATAAGCAGTTCTAGGAGAATAGATCTCTCCAGTGAATAAACTTAAGAAAATCAATATATGAAATCGATAGTTGTAAAATTTAACATAGGTGAGCTAAAATGTTGCAACTCATAGCTAAAAATGGAAAACAATAACATTCAACAATGTTTCACTGCTTAAATAATAAATTTAAAAATTTAGTCCGATGTAAAAGGATAAGCTAACAATAAAGAATGGTTCAATTTCTACTCACTTATTTTTGTAGGTTTCATGAAAATTCCATGGAATGTACGTCTCGATGGAGTTCAGCCCAGCTGCTCGAACCGTCTGTAAACGAGTTTCCCATTGATCAGGATGGGTCCGAAAGTAGTGGATTGATCCGGAGATATATCTGGAAAATACTACGTTACGGAATGATTCAAGAACCAATCTACGGCAATCAGGCAGGTTACTTGTTTTTGACAATTCCGGCTATTCCCTAGAAACTGTCATCTACGTTGACTATACCAGAAACTAATCACAAACGTTAGAGTTTGGGGAGGAACTCTGTAGCTGAAAGACCTAAAGTATGGTAATCAACTAACCGGTAAGGCTTCCCATCTCTTAAAAACTGGTTATTATCGTGGTCAATAGAGAAGCTTCGTTGAGTAGAAACATAAGTTAGACCGAAGGCTAACAGTGGCCATAGTGAATGAAGACAGCTAGTCATGACAAAGTGGCTTATCACCGACGAAACATGCGCTCATTATTGCACACACCCTTTGCTGAGAGAGAACACATTCTTCAGGTCAGGAGCTGAGCTTCTATAGAGAACTCCGGAACAACTATTCCAGAGCTACAACTCCAAGTCATACGTTTTTCATGCAAAAAAGGGCACTTATCAGAACTTGAAACTCCCAGAATCTAATAATTTTTTCTCTAATAAGGACAAGTTAGCCACTCATCCGCAGATAAAGGAGATTCTCGACAGGAAAGAACGCCGATCTCCCTTCAGGCCTGTCCAAATACCGAAACCATGCAGACAGCAGATGCCGATATTTGAACAGACCTGAAGGGAAATCGACGTTCTTTCTGTATTAAGTCGGTGTTTAACCTTATAAAACTTCGTCGTCCAAATCTAGGCGAAGTTCGAACCAGAGCTCATCCAAACTAGAATGCCGAGCGCTTCAGCATCAAGGAAGATTGTGAAAAA
>UZAF01019369.1:7529-18564 GCA_900617895.1 Haemonchus placei | reverse complement strand
GGTAACAAATCTCACCGGAAATCTGCTTTGATTCCCATCTTCATGAGTATTCCATGCCAATGAAAAACTCACCATTTTACGTTGTTTATGGATAGGGGAAGCCACGAAAATGTGGAGCATATGAACGAAATGCTTAATAGCCTGACCATCGGCGGGATATTCCTCGATTGCGATTCGGGAGCAATCATAGCTCCGATGAATTTCCTCCTGAGTAATCCTCTTCCACCTCTGCTTCTCGCCTTGACAGCCCGTCGAGACTTTGTGGAAGTTACCCTTGAAGATTCAAAAATAAAGGATAAAGTTTTTTGGCGTTAATCAATCCCGTCTGAGGGATGCGCCTCGCTCTCGACTTCCATTCATAACGTAGAGGCGTATGAGTGCGTATGCGCCCTATACAATGACCTGCTTTGGTCAGCCGATGTACAAGTCTGTGGTTTTATCCTCCCAGACGAGTCTGTTACTAAGCAACCCCGGAGGGTTTGAAAACTTGGTTGGCCCAAGCGGATATCGATTCGGGATTCGAACCCCTGACCGTGCGTGTGAGACAGTGCGCCAATTGCCACTACCCCAACTCCGCCCAATCGAAAATAAGTGACTGGTAAACGTTGGCTAGTGTCGCTACCAACAAAGCTATCTAAACAACTATCCCATACACAGAGTGGCAGTGTTTGATTCAAAAGTCTTAGTGCGGAGTATTCGAGAAGAAATTGCCTATCTAGTCAACAGACGTAAACTGCTTTTTTCAGAGAAAACGAAAGAGTTCTGGATGTATGAGGGATCGGAGACGGTGGATCCTTACCGTGAGACAGTTCAGTGGCTAGTGTTCCGCTCAGCGCTACCTATCAGTTCATATCAGGTGGGAAAATCATCTCTCCAACAAGCAAAATTGCAAGAGCCTACGACTCTATTTGCTAATTGATAGGCACCTTTTTGCCGTCTGTCTTTGTCAAGATCACCGTGGCTTTCGCCAGTTCTGCGGGTGAATAGGGCAATTACAAACTAGGGCGTCCACATTAGCCATGGCGTTATCCTTTGGGAGCTTGTTACGATGCTCGCTTCGAACATTTTTTTAAACTGAGCGCAGCATCTTCATTATTGAGAATCATCATCTGGGGATTGCATTGGCTTCTGATCCACACCCATCCGCTGATGCCATCCGATCTCCCTATCTTATTCGCTCGGACTCTCGCTACTCGTCAGCATTTCATATTGTTTTTTTAAAATTTTCCCTGCAAACGACAACTGCCCTCCTGCAGCACGTTGATGACAGCTCACGTGCCCTCCAAAAAGTTATCTGTCGCGACCAAAATCTACAGCCAGCGGATGCGCGAGACGTGTTTGGTCTTCGAGGTTTTTGACTTTAGAAATTCTGGTATCCCCGTTTATCGCGATCCTCATTCAGCTCAAATGTTTCGACGGGATTTCACCATTCATTACCTCGTCGAAACAATTGAGCTTCATTATTGTAACCATCATTCAAAACAGTGATGAGTGTTTACCAACGAAAATACGAAAATAAACGGCATTATTGCTCCCTAGAGACTAATATTCTCCTCATTCCGAATTGGATTGCGTTCCCGTATGCATGCGCGGTGTATGAGCGGGGTCGCAATGGTATAGTTTCAACGGACTGCTACCGATCGAAAGCAATTAAAAACCAAGGGTTAGATTGGAAAAAGAGAGATTTCAGATGTCATCATCCGCGTCCTTTTCATTCTCATCCCGGTTGGGTTAACTGAGCGTGTTTTCGAAATTATACAATTCCTACTGTTGTTTCCAACAAGAGATCCTAATAAAGCAGCTGGGCACTATTATATCCATGGGAAATCGTGTTATTTTTTCTGTACATCTTTACCCTACATCGAAGACGTAGGCAAAGAAGGAGGGATTCGCTGTTTTGAAATAAAGAATCAAAAAAGGCAACTCATTCTTGGATGAAGGCATCCACTATTTGCCAGTCCATTGTGACAGCCCACTGCCCCTTGTCGTGGGAGTACGGAACCAGTCGTGGTCCGTTCCCCTTGGGTGACGCTAGACTTGCTCAGTGATTTGTCCTCTTTGCTTGTTGTTTTCTACAGTATGCTCACTCTCGTATCTGCCCTTGACTACGATTCCTTCTTTTCACTTCCTTTACCCTTACCTTCCAGAAAAAGCCCTCTCTCTCCATTTTGCATCATCGTTTCTCTGCAGTTCACGTTCACCTCCTTTCTTGATCTTTGTAGAGATTGAAGGCTCGCCTATCAGTGCATAGATCCACTGGCCACGCGGTTTCTGATATTACTGGTAGTGGGTTAAGGTTATATCGATAATAAGGCGGATGTTCCTAAAACCAGTGTTATCGATATATTGTTTCCGTTTTATATATTGGATGCACTTACTGGATCGTTTGGAAGCTCCTCTAAAGATATTGATACGCTGTATCGATGTTATTAGTCGATATATTGCTGATATTGTTCCTTCACTTCGGATAGATACGTAGTCTTTATTTAAAACGTAGGTTTCAAGAATACAAGTAATAATAGAACAATTGTTGGCAGGATCGTCGATATTATTGCAGTACGGTATCGTCAGACGGAGAGATCTCGTCAGAAGACAAGCTGTGGCAAAAAAAGCGCCCTAAGTTCGCAACCTCGCTATTTATGCGGCATCGTCCATTCGTCAGCGGCGATGTTATAATAAACATCTGAAAAAATGTCTATTCAGATCAGCCTACTGATAAAAACTTACTCTAAAAGCAATCAATAAATGAGTAAATCATTCTGACCATATCTGCAAAAAAGTAGCGTCTTTCGCAACAATCTTTCCATATATCTCTGCCGCTCTTTGCTAGTGCCTTAATCGGTACTCAGGCTGTTCAACTCCCTCCTATACGATATCTTAGCTGGTTAATTCTACATTCGTCTTTCTTCCTCTGACTGTTTCATTTCAGCTCGATCGCCTTCGTGAAATACGCTCTGGCGGCTACGACGAGGAGCGCGAGACGCCGATGGTTCCGATTCGCCCAACTCAGGCACCGAACTCGCGTAGCGTTGTGTGCAGTTTTCGCAGCGCAGCCGGTGCTCCCGACCTCGGATTTAACAAACAGTAGTGGCCTGGCAAGTCGTTCGGACAGTGACGAGCCCCTGGCCTTGTCCACCAGCCTCGTCGCCACCTGCTTTCCATTCATCGCTGCATGCGCTCAACCACCTCAAATAAGGCATTTATAGTCAGAATCGTAGATAAAACGAGAATTTCTCAGCAATCTCTGTGGCAGCAATGCGAAAATGATCTGGAAGCTTTCTGTTGACGTTGACTATGTCAAGGCTGTAGCTTAGTTCACTTGCACCGCAATATATTCCACTATATCAATTTATTGATTACCTGGGAAAAATTGGAACCCAGAAAAGAAGCATGAAATGTCTCCCTATCAGGATGATTAGCAGCCTAATCTTTTTTAATTCTTTTCTCTCACTTGAGTACGCTTGCGCCCACCCATTCCATCAATTATGATCACTTCGCTCTGACTGAAATCGAACTTCTGCACAGTACCGTTACCCCTTATGCTTCTCCTCATTCGATATTTATGTATGTGCATACTGTTGTCCTTATTGAACTGCATTCTGTCCTTTTTTGTAAAATTTCGATCTCGCCCGCCGCTCTCTTCACTCGGGCTCTTTTCTAGTCGGAAAAGAGGATCTCGGTTATCTCTTGACTTTGTACTATATCGGTATTCCATCAATGAACAACTTGGCCCATGTGGCGATCAATTGCTATTTATTGCTTAATTTGGCCGTGAAGTTTTTCTGTCATACTATTTCTTTTATGCATATTGACTTTATCAGTGTGGTAGACAATTATTTAAATAGATCTATAAAAATAAAAATTTACCCGATTTTTTGTCATTGTAAGGACGGTATGCTCTAGCCTCGTCTCGTTAGGATAGTTGAAAAGATTATTAGAGGCACAGTTCACGATATTTTGAGGTACTCTTTCCAGGATGAAAAGCGGAAGTGTCGATGTAGAGGAGTACATCGCTGGCAAAGAAAGCGAAAAAATCCGCCCACTTCAAGGCTTTTTAAAAGCAGTGGAAGGGGGGTTGTACGAGGTCAAGATTTGACTTGCTCCCAACACTCAAAGAGATGATATAATTAAGCCGATATTGCCCAAAAAGACATTTCACTGTCACCATGAATTATGACAAGTTGTTTGAACTTCCTACATTGAGATAGTGCAGCCTCTTCAAAGCCTTTGAAAGTCGTCCACTATGGGTGTGGCTTTCGCACGATACAATCTTTCGGTCCTTATTGTGCCCTATACAGGACGTTTTCGACCTTGCAACGGCAGGTATGGTATAAGGGCAAGCCTCGCGTACATACATACTATAGGGAAATCTTAAAACCATTTTTATCGTGAACTGTGCCCTCAAGCCCTTTTACAATTCGTCTCCGAAGACAACGTTTTTCTCAGTTTGCACGCCTTCTAACAATGATCCCTGCTCCAGCATGACTGCATGAAAGCCATTCGTCGATACAATCTTTCGGTCCTTATTGTGCCCTATCCAGGACATTTCCGACCTTGTAACGACAGGTATGGTATAAGGGCAAGCCTCGCGTAAATACTATAGGGAAAACTCAGAAACTATTTTTATCGTGAACTGTGCCCTTAAGCCCTTTTGCATATCGTCTCCGAAGACAACGTTTTTCTCAGTTTGCACGCCTTCTAACAATGATCCCTGCTCCAGCATGACTGCATGAAAGCCGTTCGTCTGTCGATCCGGGGATTCTAGCCAAGAGTTACTTAAAATGTTTTCGAAGATGAATTAAATTACCACGTATCAGGATATAACAACCTCGTGTGACAGCACAAAAACAATTTTTTCTTTACACCATTTATCAACGAAATGAAATCACATCATTTTGGAAAGGTGGGCGCTCCTGCCAGCTTCGTGAACAGTTGAGGATGGCGTCCCACGAGGAAATCGACCCGAAGTCGACTAACTTGGTCCTCTTTAAAGAGAACTTCCTAAATACGCTTTGTTAGCAAATAGAAATGACTGCAAAGCGACATTTTACTCACCCCTAAAAGGTACAAGGCTCGGTTCAATTCTTTTTTCAACTCTTCGTATTTTTCACTTATTCCCTGGCGTTTTAGGAAAGCCTTCTTGTATTGTTCTGCGTTGGCCAGCGCGATTTGTTGAGCTGCTTGTATCGCGGCGTCGAGGTCGGAAATCTTTTTCTCGAACAATTCCTTGCTGAGGCAGTTCTGGCAGTGACCCTAAAATCAAAGGTCGTATCTGAAGTGCAAAAAATTTTCTAGGAAGGAAGATCCTACTTTTTCACTAGTGTCGTCGCCATTTAAGTCCGAGTAATATCCGTCTGTCGTTGTACACGAGTCCGACTCGCTTTCAAGAGGCAGGTCGTGGCGCAATGGGGTGTAGTCAGACACTTTCCTCCCGTTCATGGTTAGACGTTCTGAAATACGAGTATTTGTATTTTTTCAAATTGAAAAAGGGAAAGGAAGAATTGGAGTGAGGAAGACAGCAGCTGAGTACGTCTAGGGGAAGTAGAATGAGAAAGGCCTGCCTTGTATTTATACCTTCCTGGGCTTTGCAGACCAGACGCCAATGAGCAGTAAATCCGGGCGCGAGTGACATTTATAGGGCGAGAAACAGAAGGTTATTCCCAATCAGGCCCCAGAAGTTCGGCATGACTAGCATAAATCATACTACGGACACCCTCTCAACAGATAAGTTTCTAGGAATGCGGCCAAGAATGAGTACGGATCGAAAACCCACCGAGATGAGAGTAATTAAGCATTTGCCTTCGCTCTTCTTGTTAAATCCTTCGCATTCCATACCATTTTGGCTTCAATAATAATTATATGGCGCAACCTATAACTAAGTCCATAATTTATAGTCACGCCCAACATTCTTTAAAAAAAGGAAAGCATCTAACAATCACTTTCGCGTTGTTGCTGACAAACGGTGCCTGGTGGAACCCAGGCTAAATTCAGTTCCTCACTAATAGAATCCTCTTCGACCGAGCAATGGATGTTTTGAACACGACACGGGATGGCAAGATAACATGCAGGTTCTTAAAGAGATATTAGTTTTGAACATCTCTTTATCATGACATCAAATAAAATAACTATTTTCTAACTGAGCGGAGGTGGTGCAGTGTTCCAAAATTGGGAGCGCCAGAATTCAGAAACTGCTAAAGCGAAGATAACTCATTAAATACATTTCGTTCGCTGTTGTTTAGTTGCACGAGTAGGTTGTTGTGCAATCTGCACAGGCAGGATCTTATGATTAAAGCTCATCTGATGCTTCTTGCAATCGTTCGCATACCAGAGGAGGAAGGACATCATAATTTCTTCTTCTGCAGCCCCAATAATGGCCTGCAGAAGGCTATCAAACGATGCATAAGAGCATAATAATCAAGGAGGAACCAGGACGGGGTCTTTCCGGAGTTAGAACTAGTAAAAGATTCTGATCGTAATTCCCATCTGACCTGCTTATTTAACTCGGGAGCTTACAGAAATGAAACACGCATCCTTTCAGCGCTTTCTCCAGCAAGAACCCACATGACTTTTCCTTGTGGTCAGTGATTTAGAGGGGGAACCTATCGATTCGCCCTAATCAGTTCGGAGTCCTTGTAAGCAAGTCTCAAGAACAGGCTGGTAAGAAATTGTCGAGGGATACTTACGTGCAACATGCGAGGGTTTAGAACAGGCTTCAGGGCTCTATCCTTTCTATGAGGGACACTTTGAAGGCACAGTTCACGACAAAAATGGTTTCTGAATATGAATTCTGCTTACCGTAGTCAGCTATTCGCACCAGGACCCACACGCATGACTATAGCTTGTCCAAACGCCCAATTCTTCTTCATTTTTCTGGTTTCATTCTCGTCCATTCCCTCTTTAATGGTTTTTTCGGAGCCCTTTTTTACTCTGGAAACACTGATCCACGCCGTTTCCTCGCCTTCATCACACTATTTTCCATCTTCTATTTTTCGTCATAATTTGGAGTATCCAAAATTATCGTGATTTGTCCCTCAAGGTGTAATTGTAATTTATTATTGCACATAATGTAAGCAGGCGTGCATATATTCGCTTCCATTGTCATTCTCAGCTTAGATTTTCGATACAATTCAATGAACAGGTGCCCATAATTTGTGAACCCCCCTATGTGGAGGACCCTAAGCCGTAACTACCACTCAAGGCCGCCGGCGGAGCTGACAACACCAGTTATCAGTAATTTTACCTTACCATACCAGAAAGTTCTTCATTTCGGAAACTCATTGGAGATTACGACGTCAAGTGTAATATTCACAGCAAATCTGTCCGACCATATCAAAAAACACAACTGAATACAAGAACAGTAACCGTTTATTCACAAACAGCAAATTTCGTACAGCATACTACGATATGAAAATGAAAAGTGAGAGGAATCTTCTATCATAGGCACCACACACTGCGAATAAAACAAGTTAGTACTACTATAAATAGTAGGCTCAGCTCATCAGAATGCTCGAAGCATCATCAAAATAACGAAATATGTCTAATGCGTAAGTGAAGCAGAGAAAATCATCACATTGGTATATTTTTGGAAGGCACTGAACCAATCTGTACTTGTAGTTATTACTAGCTTAGAAGCTATAAAAAAATTATGCTTAGTAGCGATATCACAGTGGCACTTAACGGTATGGTCACATTGACCATATTAATTAAGGCGAATTAGTAAATAGTAACAAAGAATAGTCAACAAGAAAGATCAAAATAACCAAAAAATAAGGCATAAACGGCGAACATAAATAAATTGGAAAACATATTCAAAATAGAAATAGTTTGTGAGGAGATATCGATATTATTCAGTTAGAAGTTAAATTGTAAAGGGTAGTTTTCAGGAGGTTATAGGAAAGAATGGTTCTACGTTCGCTAAACTACGACTGAAACATCGTTATAACTTTTGTAGATCGAAAAGGTCTTCTTCGTCTTCGTCATCACTTTTGTACAGAGGAATTCGCTCGAATCCTTCCCGACTGCCCGTGAAGAAACCACGTCGATTCAGTACAGATGTGACCCGCTGACGACAACAGAAAAACTGTAAAAACTCAAACTCATCAGGGACCGGGGTAAAAACCGAGCGCTGAGTGTGAACCGCTCCAGTATATCTCTCCGCATGGAGGTAGTGGCACTGGAAAATCCTAAAATGACTTGGATATGAAGAGTAGTCGGTTCCTACAGGGTGCTCATCACAATTACCTCGGAGCAGACTGCAAACACCCAGTAGAAGTTTCCGTTAGAAGGAGGTCATTCAAGACAGTTTTGGCGCAGTACACTTATTCAGGATAGAAACAGTAGAACAACGAAAATTATAAGAGTTTACCAGTGAAGTGTGCAAGGAAAACCGGGGGAAAATTTTCTAAAAAAGAACGGGAAAATAAAGAGAGAGCTGAATGAATCAATGAATTGACAAAAAGAAGGGCGTCAAGGCAATACTATTTCAAATGGAGTTCCTTGAAATATTTGGTTGCTTCATTGCCCATTTGTTGGGCAAATGGAACAACCACAAGCAACGATTGAATGACCTATTTCCCAAACAAATGAGGCTGGAGATCGGAGGGTACATCAAACAAAGGGTACCAATCGAGTCGTCACTCTGCTAACCGAATATTGGTGCAACCTACTACTGGCCCTGCTCTTTTCCCTCATAATAGGATCCGGATGAACTTCCACTCATCACGCAGGCTCTTGCAGCTCGTACCACGCTTCCTTATCATTCGCTTAGTGATAATGTTGTTGATTTTTTCCTGGCCTCTATTGTGGTACCTGCTTATGGTGGTGAAGCAGAGCCCAGCTTAATAGACGTTATTCCATTTAACTTCATGGTCAATCAAATAGCAACATGCTTGGCTCCTGAGCTACGAACTCCGACATTAAGACAGATCGCTTCTAACCCAGTTCATATAACATTTAACGAGCAGCCGCTTTTTGAGCGATTATTGTTATCATCTGATCTACTTTTTCGTTTAAATCTTTTCCCCTGAGAGTTCAGCCGAAACGGAAATGTTCCATGTTAGGTTTAGCCAATGTTTCAAGCATACAAGAGAAAATGAAAATCAGAACGAAGCTAGGAAGGTATGCTTAAATTCAGATAAAAACTCACGCAAGCCATCATCATAAGTAACACCAGCGCGGCAACCACGGCAGCATTGTTCCGCCATAAGGAGTGATGTAATTCAACCCATTTTTCCACAAGAGGAGTCGAACTCGTTATCTGAAAATGACATCGAAAATCAGCTTTTCGCTCATTGCGTACCATAGTGTTTTTGCGCGTGGCGCGGGTGCCACACTTCAAAATCTACGCGGCGACGTGACTCACGGCGTGCAGCACGCGGCCACACAGAGAGGCTTTGCGAGAAAATCGCAAAGTATGTCCTGTACGAACTTTATCCACACTCTAGAGTGACTTTGACCAAAAAGCGGGTATGCAGAGTCAAAAGGGCGTGCTCCACCATGCGCAACACGCGGTACGGAATGGTTTAAGGCACAGTTCACGATAAAAATGGTTTCTGAGATTTTCCCATAGTATGAAATCGAGGCCCCGTCTACCATACATGCGGTTACAAAGTCAAAAAATGCCCTGAATAGGGCACAATAAGGGGACAGAGATGGTATCGTGTGAATGTCACACGCCCGTTAGGCTGGCTATGAAATCTAATTGCCGAGCATCAGCGTTCGCATTGGAGCAACTTTGGTGAAAATCAGTCAGCTGATCGTCGTAGCGTTAGTTATTACACTGTAGACTACGGTTTAAGAGGCTGCTACGAAAATAGTCTTCTTTGTTTAATCGCTCTTATAAAAGTTGCAAAAGAAAAGGAAACGATAATGACATGACCCAGTAAGGACGCAATTTGTGACTAATTATTGCTATTTCAATTTTTTGCAGTGAATAACTAAAAAAGGAAATACAAACTAACTAGCACTAGAGGAAATGATTAGTCTATGACTGCTTCCAAAAAAAGTGGTGATAAGTAAAAAATAATAAAGAATAAGTCGCGTGCCGAACACTCAGACTAACCTCAACCTTGAATTGTGCATAGAGTTTTCCATCTTTCATCACTTGGACCTGATGAGTGCCGTTCGGGAGACCTATGAACACAGCGCCGTAGTAGTTCGTGCTCATCTGAAGCGGATGCAGCTCGCCAGCTTCCACACGCAGCGCCAAAGAAGCATCATCACCAACCAAACGAACGCCCTTCAGCCTAAACAGTCAATCTCGGCGTTATTGCTCGAACAGCTCAAAAAAAAAATGCACTAGTTACCTTTCACTCATCATTGCCACAATGCTCTCTCGATTTTCCGCGTATAAGTGACCAGATCCTCGAGCTTCATAGCAACATCCAGTTTGCACGAGCAGAGCATCCAAAGCCTTCGACGATGGAATCGTCTTATTCCACTCAAACGCACCCAATACCTGCGCCTGGCTCGCTATTCCTATAAATAAAGTTTATAAACACACGACAATGCGCTCGAGAGCTTTTTGAGAACTCAGGTCGTTTTCAAAATGAGCTGAGGAGTGGAGCGCTATTTCTCGTAGAGAGGAAGCACGCTCCTGAACTTCGAGGTACTTCACATCAAGGTCGTGGGTCAAGGCTGAGCGTAATATATTGGATTGTTGGGCAAGTTTTCGCCGATTTTAGATGCACTGTTTATGAATTCTTTTATACAAAATCTTTGAAACAACCTTAACGAATTATATTTTTTGAGAAGGTCAATATTCTTCTATATTCTCGTGTAATGTATGTTAAGATTTCTTGTGCTCTGTTTGTGTAAAGCAGGTGTGAAGGAGCCCGTCGAAAGCATTTTCGACACCAGAGACTTTTCTTACACCGAAAAAGCAAAAGCAGCGCGAGCAGCAAAGAGGATATTTAGCATTACAGAGGCAATGTTCTACCAGAATGCACAGTGTCTTGGTGCCTTATAAGATTTAGATAGGTGAAATTACCCTCGAAGATAGGCACGGAGGCACGGATAGGTGGGAGGGGGGGGGGGG